>JARJDV010005119.1:0-10552 GCA_030264675.1 Anaulacaspis nigra | reverse complement strand
TGACTTAAGTAACGCTTTGTTTTCTTGTTAACTAATTAACATACCTACTTAATTAAAAAAAACCAAAATATTATGTCAAACATCTCAATTGTTACTTAAGTCAGTTTTTGTGGACTTAAGTAACAATTGAGATGTTTGACATAATATTTTGGTTTTTTTTAATTAAGTAGGTATGTTAATTAGTTAACAAGAAAACAAAGCGTTACTTAAGTCAAAATCTTTAATTGAGACAAATCTTTTTCTTTGGGGGCGGCAAGAATGACATTATAAAAGTTGATAAAGAGGAATAATGTTTCTTTTGAGTATTAAAATTCTTGTTAAATATTTTTTCGGTGGCTGATAAGTTATATTAATTAGTAAAGGAAACAAAAGGCTACTTAAGTCACTTCTTGCTATTATAAATCGACACTTAAGATGTTTTTTTCGATTTTTTTAACTTAGGAAAATATTTTTTGGAAGATTATTACAATTTTATTAATGACTTAGAAAAGAAAATTACTTAAGTATTACTTAACTCAGTTTTTAAACGAAAGAATGGAATTTTAAGATGTTATTTTCAATTATTTTGACATCAAAAAATTCTTATTTTATATTTTTTGGTTTTATTTCTATTATATTAGTGCATTAGAGAAAGAAATCTGACTTAAGTCACTTCAATATTTACTTAAGTAAGCATTGCAACAAATGTGTAATATTTTTAGTGCTGTTTTAATGCGGAATAATAATTAATAAGAAAACCAAACACGACTTAAGTCAAAATATTTATATGAAGCAATTATTCCTTTTTTTCTTCGAAAGGCGGCAAAAGGGGTGGCATTATGAAGGTTGACAGGAATATATACAATAATTCCCTCGAGTGTGATCATTCTTCGTCGTGTGATTTTTTCATTTTTCTTACTTTTCACTTACTTACTTTTTTCGGTGAATGTGAATTCTCAGTTTGCGCATGCGCACAATGCTGAAAATGGAGAAAAAGATTAAGAAATGTTGTTATTAATGATCTCGCACGCGCTGGCTTTAGAAAAGTGAAGAAAAGTTGAAAGATAAGAATAAAAATATTAATGATAAATGAACGGTTGGCCTTAAGTCAACATACTTAAGTATAAAAAAATTCACAGAGTGAGCGAGAGAGACAGGAGGAAAAAAATGATTGATATGCTTTTAGAAATCGTGAAATATCATTTGTTTATATATTGTTACAAAAAGTAAAAGTTTAGATAAAGATTTTTAAGTCAAGAAAAAAGAAGAAAAAAAAACTAAGTAAAACTTTTGCTTAAGTTGTCAAGTGGGTGTGGTAAAATTTATTGCTGGGTGTATTGAGTGGGAAGACGGAGAAAATTATGGGAATCCCCAGATTTTATGAAAAATTTGCTGTATTATAAGACTTAAGTCACTTACTTAGCATGTTTTGACATTTTTATTGTGAAGAAAATTAACTTATTTTTATTATTTTCGGAAAAGTAATCAATAAGGCAACCAAAATTTGTATACTTAAGTCACTTCCAAAGTGTACTTAAGCTGAGGAATTGCATCTTACGATGTGATTTTGAAAAAAAAATTAACTTTATTTAAGTGAGTGCATGCACATGATGCATCTGACATAATCAATAAGACAATAAAAAAGCTGATACTTAAGTCACTCCTCCATAGCCAATCGAATTTTATGATAATTTGACTATTTTATTGTCCAAGTGATTTAATTGCGTATTATTACTTTACGTTAATTAATCGAATTAAGAGATGGCAAAGTAATATACTTAAGTCACGTTAAATTCCAATAAACAAAGGCCGACTTAAATCACTTGATAATCAACGAAATTGCTTTTTAAAATGTGTTTATAATTTTGACTTAGGTCATAATTGAAATCCTAAAATTTTGATTTATTTGTAATAATAAATTTGACTTACGTACTTGATCAATAAAAGCACAAATTCCAATCACTTTTCGAAATAATGCGAATTTTAATCGACGAATTCCTACTTAAGTCAGGTCGTAAGCTAAGAAATTGCAACTTAAGATGTCTTTCAGAATCGTTTTGGCTTAAGTCATAATTGAATGCCGAAATTGTTGTTTCACTGAGAAAATCATAAAGTTTACTTAAGTTAGTGCACGGTTAATCAATAAGACGACAAAAGCTTATACTTAAGTCACTTTGGCACGTAGTAAAGAGAATTTCAAGGATATTTGGATTTTTTTATTGCGCAGTTATATATTTAATTTATTATTAGTATTTTAAGTAAATTAATCAAGCGGACAGCAAAATCATATGCTTAAGTCACTTCCCCACATAATAAATTCAAGAAAACCTACTTAAATCACGGCATAATATTAGAAATTGCAAGTTTGAATGTCTTTCTTAATCGTTTTCACTTTAGGCATAAGTCAAAGCCCAAAATTCCTATTTCATCGAGGTAATAATAAACATTGAAATATGTAAAATGTGTACTTACTTAATCAATAAGACAACAAAATCGCATACTTAAGTCGCGTTTTCATACAGAGAATTGAATGTCAAGATGTTTTAAGTTTGTTATTAACAAGTAAATTAATGTATTATTATGGGTTTAGGTAAATGAATCAATAAGATTACATGACTTAAGTTTATTACAAACTTAAGTCATTTCTCTACATAATAAATATAATTCTAATTCACAAAAACCGACTTAAATCAGTTATAACTTAAGAAATTGCTTTTTAAGATATTTTTCTCAAATTATATTGACATAAGTCATTACTTAAGTTAGTGGATCCTCAAAGCGTTTAATCAATAAGACAGCAGCAAGAGTATATATGACTTAATTCATATATTTTTAAGATAGCTTGACCCTTTTAGTTCAAAAATTAAACATAATAATATTATAATTTTCTAAGTATCTTACTTACTCAGTAAACAACTTAAGTCACTTACGTATAGGATTTAGTTATTGAATAACAACAAAAACTTAAATTCTACTTAAATCGCTTCACAAGCTAAGAAATTCTATTTCAATAAAGTTTTCTTGCATTATTTAAGATTTAAGTCTTGAAGGAAATACAAAATTTCTTAATTTCTCTTGAAACTAATCAACTTTACTTAAGTAATTTCTCAATAAAACGAAAGAAGAGAAGTTTGAGAATTATTATTATTTAAATATTATTTAAGTATTTTAATCAATAAGACCACAAAATTACATACTTAAGTCATTTCTTGGCACTTTTAAATCGAATTTTACCTATGAAAACCCTACTTAAATCGCTTCACAACCAAAGTAATTGTATTTTAAGAAGTTTTTCTTAATAATTTTGACTTAAAGCAAACTTGAAATCCAAAAAGTCTTGTTTAAATGAGAAAATAATAAACTTTACTTAAATCACTTCAAATTTAATCAACAAGACGCATTCTTAAGTCACTTTTCTAAATGAAAAATCAAGTTTTGTTATTCTTATTATCAAAAAGGCAAAATTATAGAAATCCTCAAATTAAATATAAATTTATTATCATATTTTAAGTATATTAATCAGTAAAACAATTACTTAAGTCACTTCACTATCTTCAGTTTTTGTTATGGAATATTAACAAATAAAAGCCTATTTAAACCGATTCACAGCCAAAAGAATTGCAATTTAAAAAGGTTTTTCTCAATTATTTTGACTTAAGTCACAAATGAATCTAAAAACTGATCCGTGAAATAAACGAAGAGAAAATTATGAAAATCCCCAAATAAAATCTAAATTTGTCATTATATTTTATGTATTTTAATCAGTAAAACAATTGCTTAAATCACTTTAGTATCTTCAGTTTATGTTATGGAATATTAACAAATAAAAGCCTACTTAAATCGCTTCACCGCAGAAAGAAGTTGCATTTTAAAAAGTTTTCTTCAATTATTTTGACTTAGTCATAAATGAACCTAAAAACTGACCCGCGAAATAAACGAAGAGAAAATTATGAAAATCCCCAAATTAAATATAAATTTGTTATCATGTTTTAAGTATTTTAATCAGTAAAACAATAACTTAAGTCACTTTAGTAACTTCAGTTTTTGTTATGGAATATTAACAAATAAAAGCCCACTTAAACCGATTCACAGCCAAAAGAATTGCATTTTAAGAAGGTTTTTCTCAATTATTTTGACTTAAGTCATTAATGAATCTAAAAATTAACCCGCGAAATAAACAAAGAGCAAATTATGAAAATCCCCAAATAAAATCTAAATTTGTTACCATATTTTATGTATTTTAATCCGTAAAACAATTGCTTAAGTCACTTTATTATCTTCAGTTTATGTTATGGAATATTAACAAATAAAAGCCTACTTAAACCGATTCACAGCCAAAAGAATTGCATTTTAAGAAGGTTTTTCTCAATTATTTTGACTTAAATCACAAATGAAATCTAAAAATTGTCGAAATCCCCAAAGTATTTTAACACATTTATTAACAATAGAATGATCACTTAAGTAACTTCTCAATCGACGACTTAAATTATATACGAAAAACTTTGCAA
This sequence comes from Anaulacaspis nigra, assembly GCA_030264675.1. Classification (NCBI taxonomy): domain Eukaryota; kingdom Metazoa; phylum Arthropoda; class Insecta; order Coleoptera; family Staphylinidae; genus Anaulacaspis; species Anaulacaspis nigra. Next base: position 6,065 of record JARJDV010005119.1, on the reverse strand, counting down.
GATTTTGTTCGTATTTACCAGCCGTCGGTTAATTTTCATCCCCCTCGTTACGTGTGAATGACTTGCATGCGCGCAAATCATCCCCTTCGGACGCACTAAAGTGATAGTGTGTTTGTCACGGAATTGAATAATAAATCGGCAATTGAATCGAGTAGCGACACCAAATGAACCAGCACATGAATAAACGAATATAAACTCTGAGAGGGGTAAACGAGGGGAACACGCACATTCCACCTTCGGCATTCATTCATTCATTAGATGACGAACGCCAATGGAATGAATGACAGACACGGTGCCGCCACTGGCACTGGCAATGCTTATGTTGCGCATCATTGTACTGTGTTATCTGATCGTATCAATTCACTGCGTGTTTGTTGACACAAAGGGAAAACGAAGAGAGCGAAACGAGAAAAGTGGAAAGCGAAGCGAAGCAAAGCAAAGCATTTTTTTCGGTGCTTGATTAATTATATTAATTAATAATGGGGAACAAAAGGCTACTTAAGTCACTTCTTGATGTAATAAATTGAGTTTTAAGTTGTTTTGTCTCAGCCACTTAATAAGGAACACTTGGTGTATATATTTTTTGATTTTATTTTAAGTATATTAGTGGATAGAAAAAGAAAAGCCTACTTAAGTCAGTTTTTAATGTGATAAATTGAATTTTGAGATTCAACGGAATGATTGAAATTTTTGGTGCAATATTTTGAGTTTCATTTGATTTAAAAGTAGGTTTAGAAATTGCATATCAAAAGTATACTTAAGTCACTTTTGGATGTAATAAATAGACTTTTAAGGTGTTTTGTTTTCAGTTAGTTTTGACTACTTAAGAAACACTTGGTATATACTTTTTGGTTTTATTTTAATAGAAAAAAGGAAGTCTACTTAAGTCAGTTTTTAATGTGATGAATGGAATTTTGAAGAATTATTCGAGATTCTTGGTGTAATTTTTTGGGTTTGATTTGAATTGGCTCTATAGTTAAGTCACTTCTGGATATAATAAATAGCATTTTTGGATATTTTGTTCAATTTACATGACTTAAGATACATTCGGTATATATATTTTTGTTTTATTTCAATTATATTAGTGTGTAGAAAAAGAAAAGTCTACTTAAGTCAATTTTTAATGTGATAAATCGAATTATAAGGAATGATTCGAAATTTTTGATGTAATAGTTTGGATTTGATTTGAATTGGCTCTATACATAAGTCACTTTCAAATATAATAAATGGCATTTTTGGATATTTTGTTCAATTTTTATGACTTAAGATACATTATATGGTATATATTTTTTAGTTTTATTTCAATTATATTAATGTGTTGAAAAAGGAAAGTCTACTTAAATCCATTTTTAATGTGATGAATGGAATTTTGAGGAATGATTCGAAATTCTTGATGTAATTTTTTGAGTTTGATTTTAATTAGCTAGGTATAGTAGTAATTTGGCTTTATTTCAATTATATTAGCGAATAGAAAAAGAGAAGCCTACTTAAGTCAGTGTTTAACGTAATAAATCAAATTTTAAGATTCGTAAAGAAAAAAGGAATGATTTAAACTTGGTGTAATATTTTGAGTTTCATTTGAATTAGACAGGTATAGTAATTAAGAATTGAATATCAAAAATCTACTTAAGTCATTTCCTGATATTATAAATGGCATTTTTGGATTTTTTGTTTCATTATTATGACTTAAATTACAATTGATATTATATGTGATAAATCGAATTTTAAGGAATGTTTCAAAACTCTTGCTGTAATATTTTAACATTAATTTTAATTGGGCAGGTAGAGTTATTAAGAATTGAATATCAAAAGCCTACTTAAGTCACTTCTTGATGTAATAAATTGCATTTTGAGATAGTTTGTTCAATTATTTTGTCTTAAGAGACATTTGGTATCGATTTTTGGGTTTTATTTCAATTATATTCGTGTATAGAAAAAGGGAAGTCGACTTAAGTCATTTCTTACGTTATTTTGTTTAATTATTATGATTTTAGAAACATTTTGTATATATTTTTTGGTTTAATCAATTAAATTAGTGAATAGAAAAAGAGAAGCATACTTAAATCAGTTGTTAATGTGATAAATATTTTTTGGTTTCATTTGAACTACGGAGGTATAGTAATTAAGAATTGAATATCAAAAGTCTACTTAAGTCAATTTTTGTTATAATCTATAGCATTTTTGGATATTTTCTTCAGTTATTATGATTTAAAATACACTTGGTATAGAATTTTTGGTTTAATTTCCATTATATTAGTGAATAAAAAAAGAGAAGCCCACTTAAGTCAGTTTTTAACGTGATAAATAGAATTTTGAGATTCTTCAATAGAAAAAAGAATGATGAAACTCTTGGTGTAATATTTTGAGTTTCATTTGAATTAGGTAGGCATCGTAATTAAGAATTGAATATCAAAAATCTACTTAAGTCACTTGTTAATATGATAAATAGCATTTCAAGACATTTTGTTCAATTATCTTCAGATAATAAACACTTGTTATATATATTTTTGACTTAAGCCACTTACTTATATGTTTTTTCAATCAATTTTATTTAAGTCATGAACACTTGAATTTACTATTTTGGGTTTTAGTTAAATTAGGTAGATATATTAATTAATATATACAAAAGTCTACTTAAATCACTTCTTTATATAAAAAATTGCCTTTTTAAGATGTATCTTTCAATCAAATTTGAAACACTTGGTTTAATAATTGATTTAGGCATTTTAATTAATCCGAAAACAGAAGCGTACTTAAGTCACTTCCCAATATAGATTCAACTGCAAGATGTTTCGTCCAATTAATTTGACTTAACTTACGATCGAATCGTTCAACATAATATTTTCGCTTCTATTCGAATTAGTTGTTGTTTTTTTAAGTAAAACTCTACTTAAGTCACGTCTCTACTTAATAAATCAAAATTTGAAAATATTTCTTGCAATAATTTCGACTTAAGTCACGATCCACACATGAACTACAGGTATTATTTTTGAGTTATATTAATTAATAATAAGCCAATAAAATCTTACTTAAATCACTTCGTCTCGCGAATAAATCGCATTTTAAATATGTATGTCTCTTAATGATTTCGACTTAAGTCACAATTAAAACACTTATTACAAAACTTCAAATCCAACCGTCTAATTAAGAAACCAGCTAAATCCTACTTAAGTCATTCGTATTTCAAGGTATTACTTCCAATCAATTTGACTTAAGTCACGTTTGCAGTTCTATTGAAATCAAGTGTATTAATTAATAGGTAAACAAGAACCTATTTTGACTTAAGTCACAATTAAGCTCATTTTAAACAATATACCTTAATTAACAAAACTCCAAAATCTGACTTAAGTAATTTTCCATCATAACAAATCTTATTTTCAGATATTACTGCCAATCAATTTGACTTAAGTCACGTTTGCAGTTCTATTGAAATCAAATGTATTAATTAATAAGTAAACAAGAGCCTATTTTAACTTAAGTCACAATTAAGCTCATTTTAAACAATATACCCTAATTAACAAAACTCCAAAATCTGACTTAAGTCAATTTCCAACATAACAAATCATAGTTTCAGATGTTACTTCCAAGCAATTCGCCTTAAGTCACGTTCGATATACTACTTACTTAAATTAAGTATATTAATATGCATACTTAAGTCACTTCTTATAACAAATCGAATATTTAAGGTGTATCTCTCAATCATGAAAAATTTAAGTCAAAAATAATAAACTTGACTTAAGTCATTGAAACACTTGGTATACGTAAAATTGAACGAGTTAAATGTATAGCCGTGTAAAGTTGTGTTCGAAGGATCAGATCAGTTCACAGCCCGCGAACGTCGTGTGTGGTCTCTTCCACTTCTCTCTCTCCGCACGTCTCGCTCGCGCACCGTACTTAAGTCACTCGCTCGTCCTTGTTCGCTGCATGTAATTTCCTCGCCATTAGCTTCTCCTCATTGCGCCCAGTAAGCCAGCAAAGCAACTGACTTAAGTCCAGTTTCGCCTCTCCTTGCCTTTTTTTTGTGTTGGCGCTGTTGTCATTCGTTTTAATTTTCGCTTAAATTAAAGAAATTGCCAAGTGATTAACTAATACGCAGAGCGGTATTAATTAAGTACACGCCAGAAAAGAGAAAAAAGTCGACGCAGGCCCGTATCTATTCGTTTATTTATTAATTGCCGTTTAATGCACGCGTGTTGTAACATCACGTTAAGTGCTGCTAAGCGCGCCGCCAGCGAGCTGTGGCAATTATCGCGATTTCAATAAATCTCGCAGCTCGTTAATATACAGGGTGTTTCCAACAAGAAAATCGTAGTGAAATTTGATGTAAATCATTTAAGCGGGAGAATTATGTGAAACACTCGCGCGGATAATGAAGATTTATAGAGGGCGCTTTTGAACTCGGAATGAATTTATTTATGATGTGCAAAGGAAGTGGGATTTATTCAAAGAGAATCTAAGCTAAAAATAAGAACAAAAGGAGAGTTTAAGTTAAAGGCAGCAGAGAAAGAAGTATTTAAGCTAAAAATATGAATATAACTAAGTAAAACAGTATTTAACCTAAATATGAATTTAACTAGGAGAGTTTAACCTAAAAATATGACATTAATCTAAGAATAAAGAGGAGAATTTAAGTTAAAATTGTGAAATTAACCTCAAAATATTAATATATCTTAATCTAAGAGTAAGAAATAAGAATTGAATGTAAAAATATGTCATTATAGTTAGAATAGAAGGAGATTTAACCTTAAATCATGGATTAACCTCAAAATATGAATATAACTTAGCCTAAAAATAGATAATAAGAATTTAACCTAAAAATAACAAGGAAAAATAAAGTTAAAATTAAGAAATTAGCCTTAAAATATGAATATAACCTAATCTAAATGTAGAAAAATGTCATTATACTCAGAATAGAAGAAAATTTAACCTCAAAATATGAATATATCTTAAGCTGAGAGTAGAAAGGAAGAATTTAACCTAAAAATATGACATTAATCTAAGAATAAAGAGGAGAATTTCAGTTAAAATCATGAAATTAACCTGAAAATATGAATATAATCGAATTTAAGCATAATAAAACAGAATTGAATGTAAAAATATGTCATTATAGTTAGAATAGAGAAAAATTTAACCTTAAATCTTGGATTTAACCTCAAAATATAAATATAACTTAGCCTAAAAGTAGATAATAGAAATTTAACCTAAAAATAACAAGGAAAAATTAAGTTAAAATTATGAAATTAACCTTAAAATATGAATATAACCTAATCTAAGTGTAATAGAAAAGAATTGGATGTAAAAATATGTAATTATAGTTAGAATAGAAGGAGATTTAACCTTAAATCATGGATTTAACCTCAAAATACGAATATAACTTAGCCTAAAAATAGATAATAAGAATATAACCTAAAAATAACAAGGAAAAATTAAGTTAAAATTATGAAATTAACCTTAAAATATGAATATAACCTAATCTAAGAGTAAGAAAAAAGAATTGAATGTAAAAATATGTGATTATACTCAGAATAGAGAAGAATTTAACCTCAAAATATGAATATATCCTAAGCTGAGAGTAGAAAGGAAGAATTTAACCTGAAAATATGACAATAGTTTAAAAATAAATAGAAGAATTGAATATAAATTTATTCATTTAACCTTAAAGTATATAAATAAAAGAATTTAACCTCAAAATATGAAGATAACTTAACCTAAGAGTAGATAAAAGAATTTTAACCCAAAAATATGGTATTAATCTAACAATAAATGAGAGATTTTATTATAAACTTATTAATTTAACCTCAAAGTGAAAAAATAAAAGAATTTAACCTCAAAGTATAAATATAACGTAGAAATATGGCATTACCCTAAGAATAAAAATGAGAATGTAACCTTGAATTATGTATTTAACCTTGAAATATGAATATAACTTAATCTAAGACTAGATAAGAAGAATTTAACCTAAAAATATGATATTAATCTAACAATAAATAAAACAATTTACTTTAAACTTATTAATTTAACCTCAAAATATAAAAATAGAACAATTTAACATCAATATATGAATA
>JARJDV010005118.1:0-54132 GCA_030264675.1 Anaulacaspis nigra | reverse complement strand
TGCCATGAGATCATTTAGTTCTGGCATGTTGTTCATCTCATTTAAGATGATAGGTGGCGGTTTATGTATTGCTTTGTTTTCATCGTTAGGACGCCCTTGATCTTGGGTTCTCCTATTTTTTGCGTTATGTTCAACCGTTCTCGGTTTTCCCGCCGTCTTCTCTCCCTTTTCTTTGTGTATGTGCTGCACTAGCCACTCTGCGTCAGTAGAGAGCTGTGCCTGAGTCACCGGTTGATTTGTTATAGTAGCAGGGCTGCTTAATTTATTTGCATTCACAGTTCTCCTGTCTAATTCCTTCTGCAAATCTTGGATTTTTATTTGCATCTCTTGTATTTGCAATTGCATTTGGTTATTTTTTTGAAGTAGAGTGATGTTCTCACCTTTAAGCGAGCATACTTCGTTGTACAGTGCTTGCTCGTTTCTTGTTCGCTGTACATCGTCTTCAGCTATATTTACTGCCGTAAATGTTGTTGGCTGGATGAATTGGTTCATCGTTGATTGTCGAAGAGACATATTTTTGTTCTTTATTCATTTACGCTGCTCTCCCTCTACCACAGGGCTGAGCGTGCGTCGGCACGTGGTTCTGCTGTTCACTTGGGGTGATCGTTTCGCTTTCACAGGTACACTATTCACGGAGCGCGCTCGAGGGCACGTCGTTAATAGTTTGAAAATATTATTTTCCGGAGATTTTAGACAAATCTTAACAGTTGTACCAAGTGTAACAAGAGCTGACGTGGAAATCGTATCATTAAAAAAATCACGAATTTGAACATAAATAAAAATGTTTTGCAATTTAGCAGTAACAGAGAACCTAAACAAAGTTTCTAAGTTTTTACAAAAATTCTTTTATAAAATGAAATGGTTTAAACCCGGACGAAGCCGGGATTTGATGGGTACCACTAGTATACTTTATAATTGAATAGTCTATTTCATAGTAGTACACCCGATTATCATACCGTTTGGTAACTCAGTGAGTCACTCATTTCGAAGAAATACCAGTTGATACATTAGTTATGAACTGACCAGTTTTGTATTCGGTTTCTTATTTAAATGATACAATTCATTGCCTACTTCGGACAGAATATACTAAAGAAATGGCACGAAAGTTTATAAATCGCACTCACAAAAAACTATTCATAGCTCAATCCTTCTCTAATAGATTAACCAGTGCTTTCTCCTTTTATTTTCCTATTGATATTATTTCTACTACATCATCTGTAATTATAACATTAAAGATTCTTAGAATTTTTCGTTTTTCACATTATTAGTGGCTATTAAAAACTTAATGTCAAATACGAAATGCGAATTATTACGCTTGTTACACCGCTCTGGACCCAGGAGACACTTTCAACTGGAATTTCAACACGATTATTTGTTTGAATTTCTATATACCATCAATATGCATTGGCTGTAAATACAGGAAAATGATTTAGGCAAAACTCCAAATTTGACTGTGTTTACTTGTGTTAACCAGTGTAAACATTTCTGTTAATTCAGGCTGTACTTGTGGATTTGAAATGAACGTCGTACACAGTACATTACCAAAGTAAATTTAGTGTTTTAGCCCTGCAAAGGTGCCCCGTGGACATTCTCTAGAGGACCAAAGTTTCGCGTTTGATCTCGAGAATTCTTGGAAGAATCCTAAAAACTAGAGGAGTATTTAACAGTTACGACATGTTGTAGGTCATTTTAAACGAATTCGCATCTTGATATGTAAAATTTCATTTATGTATTGCAGCTGCTAATTAGGGCTCTATAACAATAGCTTCACGATTGGACGCTTTGAAAAGCACCAAATTTATAATCGCCACGAAGAGAGGATAGTCTTATTTGTCACTAGCCTCAAGCATAAGAGCTATTAATTTCCACAGACATGCAGACGCATACCTAATAATCGTGAACTAAGTGATCAGCATGATCAAGCCTTTTTCAATTTCTGATATTAATTTTGTGTCTTTGTAAAAACCAAATTTTAGTTATTGTAACAGGATGCATTGTTTTGGGAACCCATCCAGTGCATGCTAAACAAGTATGCTTCAGTTTCAGTAGTCTGTCAGTACTATCATTTGTTCAAGCCAGTTTTACTCTATTACTGCATAAGTTATTAATGTCTCTTCCTTCTTGAGTTCTTCAGTTGGTTTTCTTTATTAATCAGGTCTGAGGTGATTTTAGTCAGCTGAAATGTAAATTAAAATAATGATTTGTTAGGATATAATCAATGTTGTATCATATTACTTACAGCATTCAGAAGAACAGTGTGTCGAAGCTGTAAGAAGTTAATAGTTTCAGACATTTCCTTCACTTGATTTGTGAGCATTTCCACCTGTTTGGACATTTCTCTGCCTTTTGATTCATCTATCCAAGAAATAGTTGTTAGATAGTTGGACAGAGCAGGTAAATACAGTTTATAGTTACCTAACATCCAGGCACCATTGTTCAGTACAGCTTCAAAGTCACCTAAATCTACAGTCACTTTATGCTTATCTGTGTAGAGGATGTGCACATTATCAATGCCACCCTCTTCTTCAGAAATGCCGGCTGCAGTGGTCGTCTTACGAATTGGAGCTTTCTTTGGATTAAATCTGTTAAACAATGGCATTGTCAAGTTTTGAAGCTATAATTCTATGCATGAGAAAACGACTTCTGTGAATACAAACAAACGGCACAAACGCTATGTTGCCGTTTCTGTTATTTATCTGTCGCCACCCTTGGCTATCATTTATTAACAAGGGCTATATGGAAATAACATTTATATCTCCACTTGCTTGGTTCCTGAGTAGTATCATAACCTCAGCCACCAATAGCGCTTGGAATGCCAAGGTGTAATCGCATGGGTAATTACGATGCAATTGAAAATCTTTGTGTACGAAGAACCTTCTACGGCATGCGTGAGGAATTCATTCATGATTTTTAATTTTTAGCACCCACTACTTTAACCACTTACTCGAAGCCGTTGCTAAAGGATTTAATTGTGTACTTCTTCGGCATTTTATTAAATCGGCAAATCAGCTGATTCCCACTAATGCACTTACTGGCGCTCGCGCTGGTTTAGGTTAGATAGGTTAGATCGGCAAGATGCAAACTGATGCAGACTCCAGCGGGTGGCGTAGAGTGCCAGTCAGTGCCAGTGACGTTTAACCTAACCTCGCGGGTTGTTGACTTGTGTTCATTAGTGTTTTAGGTGTGCAACAATTGCATTCGCTGACGAAATTGATAGCTGCCAAACCAGTGTGTTGACGAGAACATAAATGGCATTACTAAATCTCTTGTAAGGTACCACTAATATAAGAAAATTGAAATATCAGCGCTTACATAAGTCAAGGTGTAAGAACTAGTGGTTTGTAACGATAATCTTCTAACCATGCACTCAATTCGAAAGTTGCTACTTTATAAGCAATTGAAATGTATCTCAACAGTATCCACACGCGCCGTGACGGACTTCACCTCTGAGACGTTACTCAGCCATCAGAATTTGATGCGAGCTGCCTCAAAATTTGAAGCACTGCCATTGATACGAATGCAGACACAACCAACACTACGTAAGGCTGCAGTTTTGATACCCTTATGTCACGTTAATGATCAAGTGTCCCTGCTATTTACGTTACGTACAACATCAATGCGCTCCCATAAGGGGCAGGTGAGTTATCCTGGTGGCATGCAAGATGTGAGGGACAAGACACTGAAAGCCACTGCACTTCGTGAAACCCATGAGGAACTTGGCATTGACCCGGATGCTATAAGGATATGGGGTGAAGGACAACCTATTGTTGCTCGTGGTGAGACCAGTGTGGTACCAGTCTTTGGCACCATTGACAAGTCAGTGGAACTAAGTAAACTAGAGGTAAACCCACATGAAGTGGAGGTAGCCTTCACTGTCACTATTGAAGACCTGTGCCATGCAGACAAGGTGCGCTTCACGCAATTTAAGAGTGGCTATACAACTCCAGTATATTTCGCTGATGATAAGCGTATCTGGGGCCTCACGGCGATTATCACACACGCCTTCCTCAAATGTTTTGTACCCGGCTCTGGTTACCAGCCAAGAATTCGATTTATTCAGCCACTACGCAGCGAAACACGACCCACACGGCGCATGTAGCGGTGCCAATTAATGCAAATTTGCCATTGGTAAATCAGTACTTCTCACTTCTGTTTACCGGACGAAATTGCATATATATTTTTGTACAAAAGATATACAGAAATATTTTACATAACGGAGACTTTGCCATGTGATCTAGTCGGACAAGGGAGGGTTTGTTTTGAAACACTGTGTACAAATTGTTTCGTATTTTTTGTTAAAGGTATGACGGTATAGAATTCACAATTTTTGATTAATATATAAATATTATGCAAAGTTGCATTGTGTACGTTTACATTGACTTAAACGGTTAAACAAAGTAGCTGAAACGAATAGGTAAGGATTTTAAAATAAGATTCATTTATCAAATATGCAATAATCTTTTGTACAGGAATTGTGTCTGCTTATTACCAGGTTTCCATGCATAGTTGTGGTACGTTGTATTTGGATTTGAATTCCTAAATAATAAATGAAGCGGTGCGGAAATCATCGGTTGCCGACACTTGTCATACAAATGCATAATTGATTACTTATTGTCTTATCAGCGCAGCATGAATTTCGCACCTGGCCATATAATACTTGATTTTCTGATTCATGCTCGCATTCAAAGATAATCAGCTATAAATGAGCAAAATGCTCAATTATCCAAGCGAGTCGCAGTATTGCAATATGTATGAAATTATGGCAGTAGTCATGAATGTCCAGCATCTAATTAATATCATATTCTCGTGCACTTAGGGTGTTGACTCGGTTCTTGATGTGCTGTCCTCATATAGAAATAAGAAGTATCATTTATTATATCAGTATGGACATTAATAGATAAATCACTTTTATTACAGCCGATTTTTTATTTAGGTCGAATGCATGTCGACTTTTAAACCGAGTTCAACTTTTTTACTTCTCTTTGATACGATCCAGATTGTCATCTGTGGCAACTACTTCAAACACTTCGGTGACGGTTTCTACACTTTTCGCGCCCCACTCTTTGATGTCGATTTTGTGATCAATGTAGTTATGATCAATGTAGTTCTTTAAGATAGTAGGCTGTGTGACACTTGTAATTGATGGTGTGCGAAAGGGAATTTTTAAATTCCACAGTGGTAAATGGGAATTAATGTCATCACGGTAACAGTACATGTAATGGTGATATCGGATATCAAGTAGAATGAATGATGGAACGTCACGAGAATCGATGCGATCTCGGCCAGGCGAAGGCTTCTCATTAAGATATTCAGAGATATCCGGAAAATTCATCGCTTCAACCGTATCATCCAATGTGATTTCGCCACAGATCGGGATGGTCACTGGTTCCGTTAGCGTTTGGACCTTCGTCTTTATCGTTTCCATTCGACGAAGGATGTGTTCGCCCTGCACCAGCTGCCCGATCGCCACGTATTTAAAGTCCATCCAAGGCGTAGCATCCAAAGTAATAGCGAACTGGATTGAGTTGTCTACATTAATACCATTATTGCACATTGTCAATACTCCTCGGCGATTGTGCGGTATTCGATAATTTTCATTGATTGTGGAATATATCGGCAGCGAGTAGTGTGCGCACTGAAGCCAAGCATTGTCAACACGTCGTAGGATACGTGTACCTCGATAGCTACTGCTTTTGCTTATGCAACGCTTCAAAAATCTTCTGCAGGTCTTGGGCACAACATCAGCGTACAACTAGAAAACGGAAACCTAATTATTTGCATTAATTTCCATTTAATACAAAGTATTATACCATGAATATCAGGTGGCCGATTATCAGACCACGCATTGCGACTCCGAAGTATACAAACTTGCGCTAAAATACGAGAGGGCCAAATACGCATGCTACAATTGGTCAGCGGATTTTAATTGAACTCACCCCCGACTCCATAAACTTTGCATACATTTCTACGTGACCCTGCTGGGCCATACAGGAGAAGTCCTTAATCATGCGGATTCGATACCATTTCGAGATAAATTTGTCGAACTCGGCGCCACCACCGAGTGGTTGGCCATTGACAAATACGAGCAGCGGCTTGCACAAAGTCCATGTTGGGCCGCCGAAACTGCGCTGTGCTTTCATAATAAACTCGTACCATTCGACCTCCAACATAGGACGAATAAATGGTTCGAAAAAGCGTTCAGGATAACGTTTACGTAATAACTCAATTTGTGTAAGGCAAATTTGGAAATCGGGACAGCCGACCATCCCGAACAGGCTGAAGCGCACCTGCGGGTACGCCGTGCTCCCTGGCTGGCATTTGTATCCAGACATTATACCGCCACTACTAACTTGCACCTTAATTTTGAAATTTATTTGCTTTAATCAAAGTTGTATGTACAGGAAAATAGAGAGTATCCATGCTTGCGCGTTGATGCCTGACGCCTACGAAACAGCGCGTACAGTATAGTGGTTGCCTAAGCAACCAATATATAAATTAATTGTTGACACGCTAGATCCCTTGTCAATTAGTACTCTACATAATCATAGTTGTAGCCAAGTCTATCTACGTATGTTATATTCAATATTATTATAATTAGAGGCGCGAACAACCTAGCAGGGTGAGCAAACGCTTTTCTAGTACGGACGCCAAACTGTCGAAGGATCGGCAATCTGTCGCTGGTCGTCTTCGACTACGACTTGTTGCGTGTGCGGCTGAACTTGTGTCTGCTGCTGCGACGGGGGCGGCGGCTGCGGCTGCGACTGCTGTTGATGGTGGTGCGAATGCGTGTCGGTCACGTTCGTCGCAGTTTCGGTGGGACGCACCGGCATAAGCGTCAGACTACTGCCCGTGTCGTGCGAGCTTAAATACTGGTCGACGAGACGCTCGGTGCCGGTGCCGTGGAGGTGCAGATGGATCTGGTTCTGGTTGACCGTCGAGTAGAGGTGTGGATACAGCACCATGGTCGTCGTGCTATTGCCGTACTGCTGATTGCTGTTCGGCGTATTATAGTAGTTGTAACTGGGGTAGTTGGCGTTGTGTCCGGCGGTGCTCCAATTGTTGGGGTAGTAGCCGGAGGACTCATTGTAACGTGGACTGGCGCAGACCATCGGATCGAGATCGGCCTTGACGCTGTTGAACATCGGCGTCGTAGGGGACGTTAGCGACGTGTTGATGTACTCGTGCTGACTGACTTCTGGCAGTACTGCAAACGCAAACGCACAATGAGCGACCGATGTTGTTTAATTGGCTTATTGGTTTATTGGCAACTGAGGCGCGCGCGGGTATGCCATGAATGCGAAACCACAATTTTTTAATTTCTACCTGTCTGGCAGTTGCATTTTTAACGGATGCGCGCGCAAGCACCAAATTAGTTTTTATTGCAAACGTAATAAAATGCGTTGAATTGTTGCGGTCGCACTGCCAGCGCATTGCTCGATGCGTGCACGCACGTTCTCGCGAATTTATGCGCGTATTCCCAATTTTTCGGTGCACATGCGGTCGGTCGGTTGACGCGTTGCGCCATCAGTTTTCATACCTGCAGGTAAATGGAGCGGTTGCGAACCGGGCTCCTGGTGCGGATCGTAGTAACTCGGTGGCTGTGGCGGGCTGTAGGTACCATACGTGGAGCTGTACTCCGGCCACGTCGAATTTGGTGGACATTGGTTGCCGCCTCCGCCGCTCAACGGGTTGGCCAACGTGGTCGTACCAATATCTGGAAGGAAAAAGCAACATACGATTAGCGTTGTTTTCATTTCTCTTATCAGTAGCGTCTCATATACGCGTCCCTTGATGCATGCACGCAGCATGCTGTTTGTTGATCGTTTGAGATCATTGCGAGGAGGACGTCAACCGTCAGTCGGATGAGTAATCGCGATTTAGTTGGAAGACCGGAATGTGTATACGAGCCGACGAAATGAACACATGTGCCATGAGCGCATTTGCTGCCCGCTCTAACAGGCAAATGTTGCAAATGTGTTGCGCACAAACAAATGCACTGCTGCCTCCATTAAGCAAAAACAAACTCAGTGCACTTTTTTATCATCTTCGATTGTCTAGCGCGTTGCTTGCTGCATGCCGCGGCGCGTCGTTTGTGTGCCAAGTGCAGAGCCAATAAAATAATTGCACATACAAATTAAGCGCGTACGCGCCATTGAATAACGCGCGGTTGCGAGGCGGCTGCGCGGGGAGCGTGCGGAGTAATTAAATAATAACAAAACGCTCCTCGACGCCTTGCGAAATGATTCATCGACAAATGCACAGGGTGCTGCATTTGTCGATTGGACGCATGCATGCGCTAAATCGGCTTTTGTTCCATATGTCGAATTACTACCGAACACCCGCACAATCTGCATGTGTCGGAATGCGGCATTTGCGTAAGGCGCATGCAGCCAATTCGAATGTCGCGATGCGTTTAAACGAACGTTTCCAATATAAATGAACGCTGTGAACGCGCTTCTTTAGCTCTTTTTCTCTTGTTTGTATGCGCACCTGAAAATTAATAGCGATAAATTAACCCGCCTTCGCGTGCACGTGTATTGCGTCAAAAAGTTTGTTTTCAAGACGCGCGCGCGACCGACTTGTCGACTCCAAGAGTTTTGCAGCGTTGTTTTGCAGCAACCACAGTTTGTGTGCGCGCTGTAAATGACACCTTATTAGCGCATTATCACAAATGTTCCGATTTTACCGCCCCTCTTGTTAGCGTACGTATGCGCTCTCCATCCCGCTCCAACGACCGTGGATCTCGTCGCTAATTCGCTTCATGATATGCCAGCAAGAGCTCTCGCAATACGAGGCGCACCACCGCAACAGCGATGATCGCACGCGGGGGGTGAGTTTCCGATGTGAAAATTTGGCGCACACGATTCACAATTCTCATGTACTTTTGGTGCGATCGAAAGCAGTCCTATCGCGGATCCAAAAAGAACGCCTGAATCGAAGTATTACGCCAGCCCAGTGCGAAAGACCTGAAGAATGCCGTCAATGGCAGGAAGCAACAACTAAAGTTTCTTTCGCAAGACAGAAGCATACACTCTGTATCAGTTGTTGCTCCCATTGCTGCTGCAGTTGCTGTTCGCTCGGTAGCGGCTCGTCCTTTTCCTTTCCACTGCGTTCGATTGCCGTTGGCAGCGACCGCCGTCGCCCCGAGTGTTTACGTCTCACCAGCGCCCGCGACAGCCGTGCGCGCACATTGCAAAGATATAATATCGAATTTCATGTCTCGACATGTTCGTAGCAGATACGCGCCGCCCATAATTATATGCAATGTGCGAAGCTGCGAGGAGTACTCCTGCATTGTGCCGCCGTTCAATCCAAAAAAAATCCGTTCACGTACGCTGTCGATAGTTTCATAAAGGGCACGTGATCACGGGGTGCGCTTGTTTTGGCATTACCCAAGAAGACTGCATTGCAGAATGCAATCACCAATACAGTAGTGTAGTCGATGATAGTAATCATAGGTAATGACGGATCCTCGCGCTTATCGTTGCAGAAGAGGCAGAAGAAGCGTCTGATTGAAATAGTAATGCGATACCTCGCTGTTCGAATAGTCTAATTGGCGGTGCGCTGAGGAAAAAACAGGCGCTACTGCTGGCCTTTTCTTCTTCCGGCGATTGCCGGTGCGGCTACCGAATCGAAATCGAATTGAACCGCGCACAACGTGTTATTTGGGCAATTATGTCAAATTAGTTTATCCAGCGCGCACTAACTGATTGATATCGAAATCGTACGAATCTTACGGTATGCCCGCGCGTTTCGTTTGGAAATTGCTTTATTTGTGATTTTTCCACACTGAATGAGCCGCAGTGATTAATAGATAATTGAGCAGAGCCAGCATTGTAATTCCGAATAATGGCGTACTTTCCATGGGACTCACTTATGCATGGAGCAAATTTATGGACGACGATCGGTCGTGCATATAAATGCGTGAAGACGGCGCGCCGTGGCGGCCTCCTGACTCGCAGCACGTCTACGCGTGCACTACATATGTTTGTAGCGCATGTGTGTCTCACGGAATCGCCCATTAATCATCCGAATTATTCAACAATACTGATGCCCGCAAACAGCATCGGAATCACGATATTTTCACTAAATGCGATTAAATTTAATCCAATTATGGAAATATTAATTAACCAATTCAACGTTCGGCATCAACATAACAGTACTTTGTCTGCAATTAACGTGCGTATTTCGTTGAGCGATAGTGGTCAGTCAATGCATAGGCATTCTAACTAGGAGACAATTCGCAGTGCAACTCTTGGTTCAGGAACGATTGAATCCTTCGAAATACGATCTGGACAGGCAAACTTACGAACAGTACGGTATCCGTTCACTGACGTGCGCAACGGCGAGCCATCGCGCTATCTGTTACCGCATGTAACGTAAGAGATACATTTGCCGCTTCGTTGCGTCCCAATCAGTTTTACAAGCAGCGACCACAATTTTTACCTGCCCGATCTGATTACAACCCGCCCCTGCGTTCAACTACATCTTCCAATACGGTCCATTCATGCATGCAACTACACGTACGCACTGTGAGTGTTTTTCTTCGCTGGTTCACTCCGTCTGGTTCTTATACATCCAATTCACTTAATGACTCGCCCAGCCGAAGCGGAAGTCGGCGATTCGCGCTTCGGTCCGGGACAAACTCAGCAATCCAGGACGAATGCTGTGTATGGCATTCGTCCTGGATTATTCTTGTGAAAAAGTAAAAGGAGTGTCTACCGTTTGCTGTAGCATAGTAGCTGTAGATGAGTGTACAAGCCTGCACGAAAAACGTAACTTCCGGCACGCCGTGGCGCGCCGCCAGCAACGGCATCAACTGAAGAACGTGTACTAATTTCGGCGTGATTCGGTCGCTTTGCTGCAGATGCATTACCATCCTGCGCCTGCATTCGGCGTCACAGAAAAAACTAATGTGACGAGCACGTCACGGTCCGCCAATCGTTTCTTCTTGGACGCGTAGAAGTCAATCAATCTTCATCGTCTTGTGTAATAAGTGTACGTGCGGCAGCGTCCACAATTTAGCCGCCAAACGGAGGACTTTCTCCTTCTTAAACGAACGAGCGGGCAAAATTGTTTTAACTCCGCCATGCTTGATGGATGTATGCCAGTCCCAAGCCAGGATAAAGGAGGAACGTTGGCGTTCAGTTTGATAAACCCGCAAAAACACTTTATTTCTCAGCTAACAAGCGTTACTTCTTTACGGATAGAGTTTTCAATCGGTTACAATTGATCGCACACGTCATTCATTATTTCCAGTGCGCTGTTGGAAGAAATCGACGAAAAGAATAAGATCAAATGATTGGCATTATTGTCATTTAGAAATTAAGCCTTTTGTGCGATTCATAAGAGCGAAACTAATAACATGATTAAATGAAGAAAAGTTGAACGTGTTCGGAAGATGGGCACTTATAGTATGAATTAATAGATCATAATCGCGCATGTGATTAAGTTTGGAGTAGCTCAAATTTTTATTTGCTAGACCCTGAACTCTGGTTCAGCGTGGAATTGCATCGATTGCGCAGAGAAAACATCAAGATGATGAAAAAAAAAACACTGGCAGCGTACAAAAATCGTAGGCACGTTGTTGCCACTTTCAATGGATACGCTTCGCTCCGCATTTCTTCGCGCTCGCGCGAATTCAGTTCTTACACAGATTTCTTTCGTTGTGTGATCGCGTTCACTTGATGTTGCATTGCGACAGTGGTTCGGTGAATTGAACCGCGCCGCCTCAAACCTGCGTACATGCATTTTGTCGAATTGCGTTCGCTGGGGAACGCTCGTGAATCCCTAATTCGCGCCGAAGGTTAATCATGCAAATGACCCACACACATGTCGCATGCACATTGCGCGATTATCGCGCACTGGCCACATTTGAAGTTTTACTTCGACACACCGGCGACGATGTGTGTGCCTCCGAGTGCTCCCTGATTATGTGCGCTGATAATGATTGAAATTTCCAGCGCTGTTGAAGCTTTGCATTCGATGTAGCGAAATTAGCATTCGTGCGCGCGCGATTCACGGAATTGTCTGCGATGATTAATCCGTAAAAATCCGCGCGTAACCAACGCACTCACGACTTGACTTCGGCTCGCTTCGAGGCGGCGCACCACGTACCAGGAGAACAGAAAGTGCATTAAAAGAAGTTCGCACGGCTAACGGCAAAACAAGCGGAAATGCCGAACGAATAAAAACTCAAGAGCCACCGACCAAAAACAGCATCGGCAAAGGATGATGGACAATATGCATGCATGACCTTGATTATCGTTCTGCCACTGGCAGGCAAAGTAGAATTTCGACAACGAGCAAAGTACGGTAAGAAAAACCTACGACTGCGATACGCGCGACTACGCTACTTTCGAACGCACCCCGCGCATGATTTGCGAAATATTGTGTTTCTTCCAAGACGATGCTGTAAACCGATACGCGCGACCCTTCGCTACGAACGAACGGAAACCTTAAAACGTCATCGTGCGAATCCTTGCTGCAAAAATGCATCCTACCTTGCACCTCGTGCTTGTAGTCATGCTTTCCGTACGCGGGCTGAATGAGGTCCCCGTGCTGCTGCTGCTGCTGCTGCTGCTGGATCGTGGGCCCCTTTCGCCGGTACTCCTGCTGCAAGTATCTGAGATGCGACGAGAACGTAGTATCGATGAACGGGCGCTGTGTCTGCGGTCCGTCTGCAAAAAGGCGCACACTATTACCGCTGGCCTGGCGACTTCATTGCTAGAATCCTTCCAAGCAAACAGTTTTTCAACCGCCGATCTATGATGGGAACGGGCGCGATCGCGCCCGCGTAATGGCCGGTGGCCTCGCCAAGCACTACCGGAAGCCATCAGTGCCCGCACCCGATGCAATCACATCCGTCCATAGTCATTTCCGTTTCGGGCCCCGTCTATAATACGCCACTCTATGAATCCTCCAGCCCCCGTATGCTGGGAAAAAAGTGTTGTTTTTCCACCCGAAATTCCAATCAATATGCGTCACGCAAAAACAGTGCAAAACTATGCGAAATGTTTGCACATTCGATAAGAGCATCTAAGAGGTTCCCACAGTCTCGTAACTTTCCAGATCATCCTGCGAACTGCGGGTGGTCAGAAAATCAAATGCTCGTCTTTCCGGCGAACACAGCAAAAGTTTGTGATCGCGTAAAACCAGTTGAGCCAAACTTGGTAAGTAATTAAGTTGGCATGGCACTCTTTCCATGCCAACTTGCACCTGCCCGCATGATGCACAGAGTGGAGAATGCACTCCATACGGGTGTTACATAACCTTACGCACATGGAATGAATCTCTGAGCTAAATAGAGTAATTACTTACAATATAATGAGGACGTAATTGCAGCAATAGCAGATTTGTAAATTGCTAATCTGACGCATTTGTCAATGATTGGAGTCACAGCAGTGTGTGCGTGCGCGGACTGGCGGCGGCAGCGGATGCTCGTCGAGCGTGGACAGGATGCACGGCTAAGTCGCTCACACCGCCGTCCAGCACGGCGCCCACCGCCTCCAAGCGCACCGATTTTCAATACGCGCCTGTTTGTGCACCGAATCTGCAGCACACACCACGCTGCCTACATTACACATGCATCGCTGAATTGATGCCAGCCGCCCAGGCTTCTAATGCTTCTGCTCCTGTTCCACATAGTTAGCTCTGTGCCAGCAATTACACGTGTTACCTTCATGCCAAACAACAACAATAACACCAACAGCATTCGCTTATACGATGTCGTATTTACGCACACCCATATCTTTTCGCAACAACTTCATTCAACTTCAAGATCAAGACTGGTGAACGCGGATTCAACGCATTCGAATTAGATCGGTTTAGTTCAATAGCGAAATCGCCGCAGCAAGATTTGCATTTACATATGCGCCTCGTCGATATGTCACATACATCTATACTGTGTGTCTACATACAAACAGAATGTACGCGCAGAGGCGGCAATTGTGCATCATTGAATCCAGGCTGCGCCGACACAACGAGCGTTGTGCGAATTTCGCAACCATTGCGTGATGTTTGTGGAGCGAACCCACGTGTGTTTGTTTGCGCGCGCGCGTATGATTTGTGTTCGAAATGAAACTATTGATGATAGTTGCGAGTCATAAATAATACATAAATCGATTTAATTGAACCTATTTATATTTTATAGACACAGATTTCGGTGCGGAGTCCGGACGAGAGTCCGCGGCCGAATTGAATAATTTAGCGAGATTTATCGCATGTCGTGTCGGGGGCGGCGCGACGTCCAAATTTGAAAAAAGGCACGCGCGCACCCGACGACCAAACAGGTGGCTGTACGCGATCGTGAGATCAGTTTCTCAAGAACGCAACTCGTGCGCGCGCGCACCGATTCATTGGAGCGAAAAATAATTTCGATATTAGCTGGCTGCGCGCTTTGGATTTTCAATTAACTTTTGAGCGTCTTACTGCGACGCTCCGATGGGCGCAAATCCCAACGGTGATGATGGCGCGTAATTACACTTGCCGCGCACACACACGCATATCATGAAACAGCAACCACCCCTACATACCGCTTGGCAACAACGTCCGATATGAATTACTCGCTGCCGCCGTCGTCGTTCCTGCAGTTGCTGTCGTTCGTGCACGCGCCAGAAATATTTCGCTGTGCGGAAAAGCAGATAAATATTGAATTGAAATTCGCCGCATCGAATGGCGCGCGCCGACAACAAATAGACTCGCATTCGTATAATTGCAATTTGCGGTCAAAGGACACATTTGCATACGT
Source organism: Anaulacaspis nigra (assembly GCA_030264675.1). Classification (NCBI taxonomy): domain Eukaryota; kingdom Metazoa; phylum Arthropoda; class Insecta; order Coleoptera; family Staphylinidae; genus Anaulacaspis; species Anaulacaspis nigra. Next base: position 39,383 of record JARJDV010005118.1, on the reverse strand, counting down.
GCGTGCACCGCCGATCTCTTGCAGAGCGAGCGCGCCGGCCTGCCGCATGCAAGTTTTAAACGAACAGCGCCCGCCACCGCTGATCATTGCCGCCCGCCGAGAGTTTTTACGGTGAGCGCATCCCCCTCGAATAAATCATATTTAGAGTGCTCTTCGTACTGACCGAGTGCATTGCGAGTATGTTGCATGTGTATGACACTGATCTGCTGCTTCCCGTTACACCCGAAATGGGCAAACTTCGCTTAAATTCAGCGAATTGCTAATTCGCCTACAGTCATCGCGCGGCGCACTGATAACGGTTAGAGATTTCTAAGAAAGCACCGCCGCGATAAACCGACCAGCCGCCGCACGCTCTTTGAATCACACTCCAAAATCGTTGGCAGCGGCCGATTTGCGGATGATTTTTGGAAACGCACTTTATGCCGACAGACTCAGAAAATCTTCCTCGCGTTTCATCGAGGCGTCGCAAATGCAATAAGGTCCGACGTACCGCATTCGAAAAATTCGGTAAGCGCGTTGCTATTTTTTGTGTTGTTTTCTATAAGAAGTTGTGGGAAACTTTGTGCACGTTTACGATAAGATTCGCTTCCTGTGCCGTTTGATAAGCGTATTATATTTGTATTCCAGAATACAATAAAAATGCGAGCGATTACGCATAATAATGCCAAACGCGCGCTTGTTTCTAGCAACAACAACCAAACGAGAGCGGAGTGCATCAATAATATTCTTCAGTAATCCTACTAGCCATTTCGGGCAAGAATATTCGTGCATGGAAGAAGCACGAACCAGAATTTGAGAAAACGGTGTGTAACCACCACTGGGCGAATGGCAATTAGACATATGTTACTGCTGGCTTACCGGCGCGCCGGCGGTGCACCCGCGGTGACGTGCGTAACACGGGGCAAAAGGCATCGAAAGGCATCATGTATGCGCCACTCATTTCTTCCGAATGTCCATCCATCGAACAACAACAAAACACAACAATACGGCGATCGTGTCTGGCCACCAGCGTCTCGCACCGCTCTTGCAAACCCCTTTTATTCGTTACAACGTCCGAACTGAGTAGCCTGAACGACGAACAATAAACATGCTGTCGATCCGCTGCTGCCTACTTCAATTTTCCGCCGCCGAGCTCCATACAAACATTTTGTCAATTATATTTCCGAGCAAATTAAATGTAATTTGCCGCATGCAAACGTAGCACATGGATGTTGTGGATGTTCCACAATGCAGGAGGAATGCCTATTAATTAAATGCGGCTCAAATACGGCAATGTTGATTTCTGCTTTGCACTCGTGCATAATTGATGCAAAAGATGGATGCAAGTGCCGAGGGGGTGTCGTTCTTAACTAAAACAACGCGCACCGCCACGCTGCTGGTGGTATATGTGTGTCACCCGGTATGTGGCGGGTATGCAGCCACCCCTTATGCGTGTGGTGACTTTGCTTAGAATATTGAGTGGAATGGAGCAATTTTGAAAATACCTTCTTGCCGACTCATTATTATTACGTCATTGTTAGTACGCGCATATATTAGCGCAACAAGGGAAAGCTGTGATTTACCCGCATGCAGCGAATGCTTTGTATCAATTACTCCTTAATTTTGGCGGCACGCTTCGTAGCGACCCGCGTTCATGTTACTTCAGAAACGTGCGTGTGATTCCTGAATGTGGCAACGGATATTTGCGGATAATCAGAACGCTCTACTCACTTATCTTTGACCGTGGCTCCCGTGGTCCGTCGACGGTCACCTTGATTGCTTTGTTGTAGGTGGTAACCTGCGGCGGCGTCGTCGATACGGTGATGGTAATCGTGAATGATTTGCCTGAAATCAGAGAGAGACAGAGAGAGAGATAGAGTGAGTAGTAAAAGGGTTAATTGAATCAAACAAGGTGTTGGCTTTCGTGAAACGGTACTCCTGCCCACTATTGCAACCGGAGCACGAAGATGATGCGCGCATTATGTGAACCGAATTTTCCAGTTAAATTGATCGGAACTATAAATCAATCAGAGCATAATTCACGCTGGTGTGCGCGCAAAAGCGATTGAAGAAGCAGGCAATCAAATTGGTTGTATTTTTTTCTAGATGATCCCGCCCGACAGGCAGAAAAGCTTTTCCATGTATATCTAACAACTAGTGCGTGCTTCGGTAATGAAGTTCGTGTAAATATTTACACGAAAATTATACACGAAATATCTATCTATTGAATTGGAAAACAACAACAACAACGACGACGACAACGCTAACGGCGTGCGCCACAACGAGGAGTAAAAGACGGTAAGTATGTATTCCTGAGGCGGTTTATTATTCGAAATGCATGCATGCGTGTGCGCGGCTTGTGCGATTGGCGTGCATGAGGCCGAGCGCTAGCAGTGCGAGCAGCAGAAATCACATTGTGTTCTTTTCTATTATTACTAAAAATATTTGAAACCACATCCACGGTATTTACATAAAAACATGAAAGTTTAACCGCAACAACCGTCCCCTCTGCGCGAATAGAGCCTCCAAATGCTCCGGCGAGCGAACGCACGAAATGAAAACATAGCCGATAAAATCGCTGCTCGATTTTCCCTCGCGCTTCTTTGATGCAGTGAGAACGTCTCATATGCTCATTGCGAGCCTAATAAAGCGCATAATTGCAAGCAAACGAATGAACGCAGGAATTTCTCTTCATGCATGATTTACACGACGCGAGCAAAGCGTCTGCATGTCTGTCTGACTATTCGCACCACCGCAAAAGGGAATAAGTTTTTCTATTGCGCCGTTCGCTCGCTCATAAATCTCGCGTGCAGTTTTGGGCATGCATTACATTTACTTATTAGTGCTAATACGCGGCCATGTCATTTATTAGTTATTGCGCGACTTTGTTGTCGTCGCCGGTGCGATGCGGTTTTGCGTTAACGACTGGACTGCGTGCGCCTCGTAAAAGTGCAAAATCGCTTCTTTTCAATTCGTCTGCTGTCCGTTGTCGTCCGATCTATCAGAATACAATGTATACAACACTAAGGACAAAAGATTCGCTGCAAGCGTTCCTCATTTGCGCCTTCTTGGGTTTTGCTCTTGAGCTTAGTGCTGGTGTCCGAATGCTGCATTGGCAATTGTGTTTTGATTGTGCAGATAATGAGGCTGTACGCGGCGCTCGTTTGTGTTTGGAGGGCGCTAATTGCTGCGGCAGGTAAAACACCAAATAACAGACCTCAACAAGCCCACAACCACATACCACGGCAGCAAGAGCACGCACTCCGCAAGGACGCATGGATGGATGGACGAGCGAACAGCACACAAGCACGCATATGTATCTCAAACACGCCGACGCACTTACCGTGCGGCAATAACGCAAAACAAGAAGCCATCTAATCATAGTTCGTGCATGGCACGTTAATATCATCCGCTGCCGGTGGTGGATGATTCGTCTCATTGAACCCATCATACCAGGTGGCTGGCTACCTGCGATTGCTGCCATAGTACGCAGTCAGCCTGGAATCTTACGAGTCTTATAAAGCCGCGAACAATAAGTTGATTTGCGAGCGACACTTCGATATGCGCAACGCGTTGCCAAACATCAATAGGGCACTAATCATAAGCCGTAATTGGCATTAGATACCCGACGGACGGACAATGGAGAAGGCCGTATCCGATCCGAATCGGATCGACGGAATCAGGATTGGTGGGCATCACTAACAGCGGGTTAATTGGAATGCATCAACTGCGCTTACCTCGTCCACTTCGCCCCACAAAACGCAAATCGTTGAATTTCGCGACTTGGTTCTTCATTTGAGCGGTGCAGTTTCGTAGCTCCGCGCAACAGTTCTCGTCGTTTCCCGCCTTCACGGTGACCATGGTGCCGTCGCCGATGTCGCCCAGCGCAACTACTTTGAAAGCGACAGGCAATGTCTTGTTCGATCTCCAATGACTCGGGAGCGCCGTGCAGAGAAAATAAGGACTCTCGGTGCGCACCAGCTCACCGGGATGTTCCGCCTGTAGTTCGTGAATGATCTGCTCGGTCCACCACAGGTCCTGGTTAGGGTTGTTATTATTGTTGTTGTTATTGTTGTTGCCGCCACAGCCACCGCTGCTGTAGACGCCTGATGACGGCTCGCACATCCTGGTGGCGGCTTTTGGCCAATCCTCGGTCTGCGCGAGCGACACTGGCAAATGCATATGGGGGTTCCGAGCTCCGCCGCCCGTTCAAGTTTCCGCGCGAATAGAAAAATTGCGAAGAGATACACAATACGCACCTGAGCCGCACACGTGACAACGACGTCACGCCGGACTGTCCAAGAAGTCAGTTAATCGCCATCCGTCCACTTGATGATCAACGGCGACGGCAACAGGCAGCGAACGCGCACCATCCGACAACAACAGCTCGCCGACGAACGACCTGACGAAATTAACGCGTCTCTCGCGCGCCTAGCGACTTTCCATTGATGATTCACGTGGTTCGACAAGTGCGGTATGTGCGCACGTTTGTTGTTTGTACGTGCAGACGACACACGGCTGCCAGCGAATGGGCAAGCAGGTTTTTTGCGTCACACCGGCGGAGATGTGCGCGCACCGCGAAACACTTGCGCCGCGCCGGTGAGGAGTTTTCTTAGCACTTTTCCAGTCCAACGCATGCACGGTCGGGACGCCACAGGTGTTTGGGATTTTCCCGGACCGACGGCAAGCGGGCGGTCGAGCGGCCGGTCGGTTGTCGCGCAACTTTAGCACGCGGCGCGCCGACGACTTCTTCACGCGCAATGCACCACACTACGGCGATGCTGCGATCCGACGGGCCCGGCGCTGGCCGCGGGTCAACAATGCGAGTAATGATGAGTGAGACTGGTGACAATCGAGCGCGCTTCGCGGGACGTTTACTCTTCGCGGGTTCGTACGTAACTAGCTCCGAATTGTGCGCTGCTGGTGTGTGTTGTAGTCATTGAATGCATTTGCGGTTAGCCTTCCCAATAGAGTACGATCGCGTGCGGGGGACGCGTGGCGGAGCGAGACGCTGATAGAGAGACGCAGGCGCGACTCCGTCGTCCGATTCGCTCGCACCGCTGCGAAGCGCGCACGCACGCGGTATAAACTTGCTGCCGCCGACGAACAACAATACAATAGCAGGCGCACGAAGCGCTGCCGCCAACAACGCACATCCGATCCTCTCCGTTACATTACGCGCTGCCCTTGTCCAGTCGAGGAAAGCTCTCCTTCCTCGCGCGCTTCTTCCTGCGCTTTACCACGTCTTCGTCCTTTTCTCCGGCGGCTCGTAGTGACGCCCCGGAAAAAGGCGGGATAATCTCACGCGCTTATCATTCATTTATCCATCATCCGCTTGTATTTAATACGTCAAAATGAATTGCACACATTATAAAGAAGATGTAGCATCTTTATTCTGAATTGCTACAATAAAAATTCATATAAAATTGGATACAAAAGTGGAAGTGGAATGAAGTCTTAGGAAAAGATCCATTGATTCAATGTTTCTCAAGCAGCGCATTGAGACGCGTTGCCTTGTTGGCGGAAATCTTCATGAACTCGAAGAGTTCAATGCACAATTCCCTCCAGTTTCTGGAGAATTGTACCTTGTCGTAATATTTGGCATTAGCCTGCATGGTTTCGCGTAGGCGTTGAGCGCGACCATAGAAATTGCCCACCATCACCATAACTGCATCACTATTCTCAAGCAATTCCCACTCGGCAGCGACCAAATCAAAATTATGGCTGAATGAGCCAGGGTCTTCGGGATACTCCTCAATATCTGCAAGCGTATCTGGAAAAAGGTCCATGTCGAGTTCACCCTCAGCCTCGGTTTCGGCTTCAGTCTCCGACTCCATATCAGTGTCTAATCTGGCCGTGCGGGGTGTTCGGATGCAGCTATTGGAATCTACATCACCAGCGACCAGCTCCTTGACCCGGTCGGCATAGCGTAAAGTATTCAAGGTGTGCTCGCAGGAAGTCATTCCCGGCGAAATTAGTGCAATCATACATGTTTTCGACTTGTCGCCAATAAAGGAATCGCGAAGAACTTGTGTAAGTTTGCTGCCGCGGAAGGGGCAATGGGAGCCCTTTTTGCCCAGCGCGCGGATACACTCCTTAAGCGCCAATAACGACTTGTTGATATCACCACCCTCGATGCGTGTCTGGCGGTTCGACTTATATGTATCGGCGCCGCGTTCGTTACCAGCGAGATCGATCAAGGAAAACTTGCCAACAACACTGCTCCGTCTGTTATTGAAACGGCGCAAGACGATCTGGAAAATAGCATGACTGCGCGAGGAATTGGCATTAGCTGACGTACTGCCGGAGGTGCGCTCCTGAGAGCCGCTCTGAATTAACTCGAGTACATCCTCAACGCGTTCCACAACTTTCTCAGTCAAGCCCACCACTTGCACCACTTGCTTGCCGTCCTCCATGACACGAAGGCGTGCTTTCTTCGCGAGTAGGTCGAACACTAACTTGCCATAGATTTCGAAGAAACTAGCCGATACACATAGATTTTGATTCCGATATTCCGGATAGCTTAGCATCTTGAAAACATCTTCAGCCACAAAGGCGTAAATGCCATTGTTAAAATTTTGCACCTTGCCACGGAACTCTCCACCCATTGTATGCGTTTTGCCAGAGCCAGTCTGCCCGTAAGCGAAGCACGTTGCCATACCACCCTCGAAGATGGTTTTTACTAGTGGCTTTGCGGTAAACTTGTAGACCACTTCGTTGCAACAGGTTTCATCGAAGACGTAATCAAAGCGAAACATCTGGTTGTCTAGATACTTGGTCAGGTCCACTTTATGTTTCGGCTCGTGGACGATGAGTGTGTCCTTGGTCGGCACGGTAAGGACATCAACTTCTTTGCGATTGAATTCCTTCTCGCTGAGCGGCCGCTTACGGACGCAGACAGAAATCTGATTCTCGGACACGAAGTCTTGGAAGCGCAAAGGCTGGCACTGAATATTGCTGCGATAGTCGCTAATCATGGTTGAGAAATCCCTGTGCGGATTAGAGAGCTCTAGATGGATAAGCGCTTCTTTGGTGGCCTTCTCGTCAGCTTGACGCTGACGACGCTCATCGCGATTCTTCGCAATCATGGCGATTTCCCTGAGTGGATTTGATTTCTCAATGACGGAGCGATAATTGGTTGGTTTTTTCAATTTTGATGTTGCGAGTCTTGGCGACGGCATCGCGGCGCAGCTATAATTGATTTCTGCGCAAGAGTCGATCGCAGTGTAAGTCTTACTTGTGAAAGGAGGCCTACGTTTTTTACCTTTTACAGACGGTGTTCGAACGCTCATACGAGATTGTGTCAGTGACGCTTTGACACCTATTGTGCAGGTGCTGGGATTCTCTACGATTTCTAATGGATTCTCCGTAATCGGTCTATGCCTTGATCGTCTCTCCTGGACGAAAGTACCAGGTCGTAGGACTCCGGATTCCTTATCAGAAAGCGGATACATGATCAAAAGGGATCAAAATTTGTTAGTCCTTGAAAAATGCCAAATTGCGTACTGTCGACATGTTCAACGCGAATGCCACTGCGTGTGTATGCAGCATTTATTTTAGCAAATTTCTGATGTTTATAGGTTGCCATGACGTCCAATTATAGAAGGCAACGGGTACTAGATGCGGACAAAGCACCGAGCGACGGTCGTAATCACACAATATGTCAAGCCGATTTTCGTCCTGTTTGAAGCTTTTGCATCAAATGCGTCTCAACTCCTTAAGACGCGTTCAAAGGTGTACAACTTTGGCCAGCAGGGTGGCGGTTACTTTGCAGCCACTTCCTTGTAAGTAAGTGCAACGCAGCCAAGTAACGAAACAGTATGGAAGTAGTAAGCTTTAGAAACTTATAGTTATTGACCAAACTTTTCTACATGTTATTATAAACGTATCAACGTCGTTACATTGCATACGGTCGCAAACACACGGTACGTACTTAACGGAAAAAATGTGTTTATTACTCAACGTATAGTACATAAACATATTGTTTATTTCCCATTTACAAAAATTCGAGTTAAGTCAGTGTCAACATTGAAATAATTTAAAAGCACTCCTAGTAGCGCCACACAGCGAACACTCTATACCGATAAGTTCAAAACCTGTTTATCAGGTAGAGCTTGTCTTCTTTCTGTTGCGCGAAACAGATGGCGCATACAGCGTAGTTTCAACGAATTTAAATTGCTTGCAAACTTCCGAAACTTTTATTTACCTTTCTCGAACGCGCCTTTTTTATATCAGAGTCTACAATATTCGATTGTGCGATCACATTTATCGCAATATTGAATAGAAATATTCTAGTATCATAGCAATAATTCGATATTTATTTCCAAATCAGATTGCTTTAAAGAAGAATCAGAATATTATACTTAGCTAAATTAAACGTAAGCATCTTAGGGGTCTGAAGATATAATGCAAGGGAATAATAGTGGAAGCACAAATGGATGCAAACAAAAGAGTGTTCTATTGTACGTACATTATGACCGCAGTGCGCAGCTAATTCTTAAGAAGATAAAAAATTTTACGCAAACTTGAACACACACAAAGTGCGGCGAAACGCGTATAAAAATAGAAGCAAACAAACAAGGCGACTCGTGTAAAATGTGTAATTGAAACAGGCATATCTCAATTTTCAATTTTCTTTTGGAACCTGACGGTATTTTACATTTACAGGCACTAAAAAGCTGGGCGTATAGAATTCGCTACACAATACACCAGAAACTCTAACGTTCAAGTTTCGCTCCTAGATTACTGATAACCGTCATATTGTGACGGAGCGTATGCATACTCTGATGAGCAATGGGAATCGCGGAGCACACTTTTCATACAGAAACACAAGCCCGTGCTAACCTTTCGAAAAATGCTTGCGAGGTGCCAGCTACCATGTCAAGTGGCAATACTATTGACGATGTAAATTACAGGCCGCGCATATTAACGATTTTATCGCACGTTGTATCGGCGGTAATCCGTGACATGTTTGTTGAACGCATGATTCGAGCGTATTTGCTATTTTTCCAGCTGTTTCTCCGTCACTCGGTGCGCATCGCTTCATTTGCTAGGCAGCAATTTAATTAACGCTAACATGCTTATATTTAATTTGATTGCGACAATGAATGCGCGCAGCATAGCGCGCTAACGAAGTCGACATCAAACGCGCTAGCGCTACATTCGGCACAATGATAATTGATTCGGCAATATGTCAACATTAGTTATCACTTATCGTGCGCGCCCCTTTTTCCGAGGTCTCGCTTCTCGCGCCCTTCGCACTCGAACATGTTGAACGCTTTGGCGCGACGTGCAACGTAAACTTACATATTTGGTGTTTTGTTGCGCGTTATTAGCGTGCGCGAATAAGGGAACGCCTGCTGAGAGGAAAGTAAAATTAAACGCGTTGTCGATAGCACGAGGCTGTAGCGTGGGTGAGCTTTCGCGTTTGCGCTCCCGTTTTGCCTCCAGTGGCATGCACGACGGGACGGGTGCAATGAATAACAAGACTTGAATAATGCAATCTGATACCAAACCGAATAATCAAGGTAGCGAAGGGGTTGGTTGGTTGGTTGGTCGGTTGGCACTGCTCTAGCTGTATTGGGTTTACCTTGGTGGTAAAAACTAGTTGCCGCATGGTTACGGGAGCACAATAGGCAATCAAATAAGAACAGTTGTGAACAGTTCCTTCAAGTAAAACGTAAAAACATCACGCATAAGAATAACATATATGTATATATTTTTTAATTCATTCTTTATTTTTATTTAGGACGATTTATATGGATTCATGTGTAGAATGTATCGAATGCACTTCCAAATATTTTCGAATACGAAACTGCATTCGAGTTTATGAATGAGTTGAATGGCTGGCTGGGTGATTTTTGATACATCTTTATAACCACAAAAAATATAGATCCAAAACGGGCGAAAAGGTTCCACGCAGGCAAACCAAACATGTGTGCATGTGTGCATGCACGACCCACGTTTCTTCGAGGACAGACTAACCACTCAATGGCCACCTAATATAAAATATAAATGTCAGATTAACATCGCCCTATTCAGCAGTGTACATTCTGGTGTATGGTATGAATTCGTGTTTTTGCGCGCACTCTTTGGGTTGAACGCTTGCTTCAACTCTTTTTGCGCTCATTCGTGGGATGCGCCTAAGCGCTCTTCATTCACCAATTTTGATCCGTGGCTCCATTCAAAGGGCGTCCGTGCGTTTTGTGGGTATTCGGAGCGCGCGTTAAGGCATTGCTCATAAATATCATAACATTTATTACGAGCCTGTTGTGGAGCAACAAAGAATTGCTGAAAGGTGTGAGTGCGGCACAATGCCCATTCAAACTGCGTATTGCAGTTAATTAAAGTGAAATTTTACGTTTACGTTGAAAGTTGACATTCTCCAAATGCATTGCTTTTTTGTTATTTCTCACGTGTTATCTATCATTTTCTGATCTAACATCGTAAACGAGTTTTATGGTACATGAAAACTGAGAATTAACTTTAGCATCAAGAGTAAAATGGGCGATGCTGTTTATGAAATTGTTGGATCTGCAATGAATCTGCGACGTATCGGAAACGTTCCCAAGCGATTCTAATCTTGCCATCTTTTCATTTTGTTTGCTGGATGCAATGCAATATGTGCATTAAGTATCTAGAAACTGTGTACGTATGGTTCGAGAAAGCCATTGAATGGACGCTGGCGTAGGTTACATTAAGAGGTATTAAGAGGACATGGAGATGATGGCTCAAAGGATGTGATGTCATCCGTTTCGGGGGCGACGCACGGATACATCGTGCTCCGTGTGCGCACGTTGATAGATTCTGGGATAAAAGCAAGTACAAAGGTAGCCTCGGCTAGTGTTACATAAAATGCGCTCGAAGTTCACCGAGATGGGCTCGCTCTGATAGGGAGAAGGTGAGTGAGGTAATGATATCCCGTCGGGCAGCCAAATGAAACGCAGAGTGCCAAAATAAATCTAATTTATTAATTTAAAGACTTATTTCAACATATACGACCACTTCGCAACATTGCAATCTGGTCATTTTTGTATTCTTCGTTGTTCATATCAAATGCGGACGGACTGTTTGATCTCCTCATTGCGCTAATTCGATTGCTACATTTGTATTCAACTAAACTTATAATTCCATAAATGCGTCTAACGCTATTATGCGCTCGCTTTGTTAAACGTCAACGAGATCAAGGTGCCTACGCGTATCCTGTCCATCATAATTTTTGGCATATTTACACGTGAATAGCTCCATCGATGCATTAGTCAGCTAAGTCTATCCGCAATTCTATTGAGGAGAGCATAAAAGATTGCATATCGTTAGATATGCGTAGTCGGATAGATCCTTTGGACATCAAGCACCAACAGCAGCAACAGAACCAATCATCGTGTCTAGTTGTACGAAGACAATCGATTTCCAACACCGTTTCAAATTCGGATATGTTGCGCATTGTTTGTTGTTGGGTTATTATTAGTGTTGCAATGGCTCATGAAGTGAGGAAGGGCAAACTCTTCAGTACACTTCCGCGCACGTATGCATATTGACAGCGCGATGAGCCTTTGCGAATCTCTCTCGTGACGGGAGTGAATGCGAGAGACGATGCAGCTATAGAATCGTTCGCGCGCGCGACTGCCTCCCCTAGGCTTCCGGTCTTATTATAATGTCAAACGCAATTCAAAGCAGCTCTTTATCCGCACGCTGATCTCGCTGCCGGCGCATTATATGCGTTGTGCTGCCACTGAATAAGCAAACGCGCTCAAGAACATCCGATGCGAGCGTGTTGTTCGTGTTGACAACTTCGAACACAAGTACGAACGTTCCGCAGCTGGCTGCTTATTTTTCTTGCCTCTCCTCTCGCTCAATTGAGTTAATTTAAAGATGGACATCATATCATTTATCGAATTCTATTCTTTATGGAGTTGGTTTTCATTACTGCAGCGAATGAAATGTGGACGCCAAACATTACCAATGATGAGTTTTTCACAGCATCGCCGAATGCGCTAATCGAAATTATTACGTTTGCTTTGTGCTATGATGCACGCAACAAATGCAATGCTTTTTGTAATCGCTGTCGTAAAGCAATTAAGACGCACCGCTGTCAAACATTGACAAGCATTGCATTGATGCGCGACAGCGACTTATAATCGGGCAATTATCGGCCATTGCGTAGCGCACGACTTGGCCTTCGATTAGTTCAAGTTGCTGAACGAATTTGTCGAAAATTCTGGGTGCGCTGTGAAAGTGGCGACCATGCGCTCTGCCTTTAAGGAGAGGGAGGAGGGTGCTAGTTATAGCGACCCTTTTTACTCCGCACTCTAGCTTATCTTGGATGGTTCTGGCACGCGTGGACAATTCGATGGCGGCGTCGATTGCATTCGAATGAGACGACGGTCAAGAGAGGGTTGCCGCTCGCTGGCCGCCGTTGCCACCGTCGCCACTGCCATCAACATTACGCTGAATGTTATTTTGTTTTGATCCCGACTACGTCAGTTTTATAATGTAGAAAGCATTTCCAGCAATAAGGATCGGGTCGGAAATTAGGCGAAAATTGTTGCGCGATCACCATCCAAAAACGAGAAAACACGTCTTGCATGACAAATCGCCTGCTTAACCATCCGCGCGTACTCATTAGACTTGCAATAAAGGATACGTCCGTCCAAGAAGAAGTGCTTATGGGCGGGTGGCAACGCATTAAGCCATAATTGATTCTTCACGCTATATTTAACGCAGCACTTTTCCGTAAGTCTCGTAAAGCGCACACATATTTCACGTGCGAGGAAGAGCGAGGGCAGCTCATTGCTTTTATTCCACTTAATGATCGGTATAGATGCACGTCAAAATTTCCCGACCCAGAGGTTTATTAAGGCCAACTACAAATTAACATCACATAAACAAACATTAACAGCAATTAGCGATTGCCGTAGCCTGCGCACACCGATGAAATCGTAGAAAAGGCGTGGATTATTCGGCCAGAATTTATACGAAGCATTTCACTTCAAACAGCGCCGAATGTTTAAAATAGAATGCCATTACGTTAACGCTCGGCGTGCACGCGTACTTATAGTGATAACCTGCAAAATGCCAGTGTGGGCAATTGTTTGAGCAAGCACGTGCTGCTAAATGCAACGTTTCCATGAAGAATGCACCAGCAAGAAGAGTTCTTACATTAACAAAAAGATCAATTTATTTGCGCACAGCAAGATACGAACAACTTGCTGCACCAAGATGTCTTCATAATTGACCGCTGCCCATATTCTATATCGTACACAAAATACCAAAATGCATCAGATGCACACTTATAAAAACGCAATCACTATAGCGCTTATGATCTGCATGAATGATAACAGCGTCAGTGCTTCACGAGTATATTTGTCTGATTTGTCGCGGCCGTATATAATGTATGTGCCCACACTTCAGCATGAAGGGAAGCTTTGGTCAGGTTTCTTGTGTGTGTTTTGTTCGACCAGCATACGGTCTGGTAAATTTGTCTTCACCAGGCGATAACAAAGGTAATAATGTAGCAAACCAAAAATGTCATCGTGTCTATTTGAATACACAATCAATTCGTTTTATCGAGTTAGACTTTTGACAAGAAATTGGTAGGTGCATTAAAAGAAGTCCACCAGGCACCCTTGTAAAATGTAAAACACTCGCGGAAAGCAAGTGTGATCATAGTAACACGAACCACCAAGAAAGCCATTTGTAAGGGGTGTTATATCAGTGCCAGTTTATTAATTAATAAACGTGTAGAGGGTGCGCTTTATGCACGTAATTTCCACCTGAACTGTGTTACAACGTTTTAACATGTGACACGCCACTACGTCTAAAGGGGCGAGGGTGGCTTACGTACGTATTCACTCACCTCTTTTGTCCCTTGCCTCTTGATGTTGATGCTCGTATCAAATTCTAAAAATTCATTCAATTTTCGTAATAGCGACTGCTCCAGTTTTGACTGGTGGCACTTATTGCATAAAATCTCAGTTCAAGACGCGTTGCAACGCGTTGTAGCCATCAGACGTGAGCGTATTTTATTATGACGGATATTTTCAAACAACTAACGGATTGCGGCCGACAAAAAACGGGTTTCTATATTGTACGTTTGAGTTTTACTTCTTTATTACCTACCCCTTTTTGGGCGACGCGGATCTGCACTTGTACATGTTTTATGCCTTTTACATGTTGCAATTGCAGTATGCAGCATTCGCCTTTGCAAAGAATCAAAATGCCCGTTTTTTCCCTGCATTTACGAGCGAATGAAAGAGAAGGGTTGTTGCACCTTTTTATCTGCGCCGCAGCACAGCTCAACAACGCGCCGTTATTCGTTCGTGTCAATACGAATGACTCTTACAAAACAGCTCTTTATCATCGCAATTACGACAATAAGCGCAATATGTTTCTTAGTAAGGATGCGTAAAGTTGGTTTTGTCCAGTATTGCATTCGTTTTGAATTTTGTTCATCAACTTTTTTTGCATGCGCTGATAATAATGACTCATAGACACAGAACCCGTTTTATCAAATATTATGCATTATTTGCTGGTGTATAATATTTTATTCGTTTTATATCTGGAAATTTTATCAGATTGTGAAGAGTAGCGAGTCCGGTAAGTTTTATCTGTTGTCCGTTTCCTTCCTCATGAATTGCACCTATATTCGAGTAGGTCAATTCAAATTGCGAAAAATTCTACGTTCAAAATAGTAGTATACTACTTTTTTTGTAGCTCATAAAAAAGCCATCGCATTTTACTCAAATTCTGTTCACCACTTTTTATGCACTTAAAAACTAAGGCTTTGTTATCGTTGTAAAAAGCATGCTGCAAGTTTGTTGGTCAGCCATAAATTAGACCGAATTGAATTTGCGTTCGCTTTCACAGCGTGCGACGCCGGCTTCTATGCATTCTTTGCATATTATGATTGCATTACCCGTTTTTTGTGCGCTCTCGACGGTGATTCAATAAAGCGCGCGCGACGAGATTGGCAATATTATTCATAATGCGTAAGGGCACTCAGTAGACGGCGCGATAATAATAAATGGGGGAAAAAGCGAGTAAAAAAGCATTGCAGCCGTATTATTCCGCGCGCGTCTCTATCGCTGGGTTTGCAAAAAGCAACTTCGCGAAGACGAAGAGCGTATCCAAAGAAGAGCGCGCACGCGTATCTGCATGTCAATCGTGCACCGCGCATTCGGCGATGATTTCCGCGGGCGGCGCGCTCGTGTTAGCAGCTTGTTAAAATCAATTACTTATACACTTCATGCCGCTTTAATCTTGTTTAGTCTTTGGTTCGGCATGGCCCATTAAAAGACGGCTCTTCATTTTCACACAAATCAGGAGTTCACAGGCAGCTGCTACTATAGCTTACCGACTTGTTTTGGGAGTTGTAATGCTTCTTCAATTGCAAGGCACAAAAACAAACATACATACATACATATGCGTAGCTCATTTAGTAGGCAATTTTGTCAATCATTAATGGTGAATCTGGAGCATTTTATATACGTTACAATGCCTTACAATAACTTTTACCTAGCTATTCATTGCTCGTATTGACTTGCATATCGACTTGCAAATTTTTAACTTTCGTTTTATGAGGGGCGATTTGTGGAGTAGCATTCCCAGAGATCGGTATTCACTCTGCTCGACGACGCACGTCGTAAAATGCGAAATCAATTGCAGATAAACAAAGTTTATGAACGGTCAACGTGGGGAGAGCCCTTTTTTCGACAAGAATTTTCGCGTTAAACTGTCTTGCATCATAGGCAGGGAATCGACCCAAATTTATGATTACGTTATTATGGCGCCTTTCAAAATAACACCGTTCGCTTCGCCGAATGCTTTCACTCCAACTTGCACAGTGTGCCATGCTCCCAAGTGACATCTGAAATGAGTCCGTTGCCGCCGCCGTCGCCGCCGCCGTCGCCGCTACCGAAATGACATTTCGATTGTAAATCGTGAGCGGTGAGCGAACGTGCCGCGGAAGGGTTGCGCGACGTACCTAGATTGACCCTTAACTTGATTAAATTCCCCACGGGTGCTACCAAGCGGGTCGTAATGATCCGAAGACGCCGAGATCGACTTTAATAGTTCGAAGGATGGCGAAGGCGGCGGAGACTACGACAACGGTGACGGTGGAGGACGTGCGGCCAGTTGCGCCTCCATTTGGTGCCTTCATCCGGTGAAGGTGTGTACCACCCTTGTGGTCACCGTCACGCTTCGGTCACGACCGTAATGGAAAGGGAAATTGCCGCCATGCAGTTTCCGCGACATAATGACACCTGCAGGCAACCCACTGCCAGAGCGAATGGTACGGGAACGCGCGTGATTGCAGAGAAGTCGTTTCAATGTTTTACACGCTTTTCCAGGGATGTGCTTGATCGCGAGAATTGTGCAATTTTTATGTGTATGCAGACAACGTTTACGTATGCTGACTAGTTGCTTAGCATACTGCTTACTTAGCTCATGCTCTTGTTACCACCGCTGGTTTTATTGACTTCAACGCGCTCGTCGTTTTATTGTGCCTCGCTACCGATGTTCTCGATTTATTGTATCAGGTTATTACATGCTGTGGTGGCACATTTCAATTCGTGTTTGATTGCCGCTGCTTGTCTGTCTAAACTTTTGCAATTGTGGCGAAATTTACACAAACACACCAATGTAAGCTGCGAAAATATTAATTGACAAACGACGATCCTGCATTTGTTTATTACTGAAGTAAAAATTCGGAGTGAAATAAAATATTTTCGCGTCGTTTTTTTTTCAGCATTAAAACCCCGATATTCCGTGTCGTTTTCAATAAAAGGCGTGCGCATATTTCGAAATTTTTATTAGCGACTGTAAAAGGCCAAAATGTTTTTTTTTTCATCACCGTTAGTTGACTACCGAAGCTTTTACAGAGTCGCGTTGATAACCCTCTAATAAACATTAGTTTACAGCGCCTTCTGGAAATCGGTTAAAAAATGGCAATAGGCAGGGCCGCACGCGGTTCGCATTGAAAGCAATCCATAAAGTAAAGCATCCTAAAATCAGCGGCCAACAACCACGGTGTTGCATGTGCATCCACCCGTCTAGTTTGTTGATAACGCCCTCCAATCTTCATAACAAGATTAGGCAGTTGGCGAATGCGGGGCATTGAAATCGGCATATTTCATAGGGTATTCGCCTATAATAAATCCCATTAGGTTTTATGAACGCTCGCATTTCCATTGCACGATTGTTGGCCCGGCCACGAACAGTGCGGATGGGTGAGTCTGTTTAGGATAAATATTTGCGTGCGCGCTCTTTCGCGCTACAACAACCCTTTTGCCAGCGGGATGGCGTGCCTAAGCCTCGAGGATTTGCGTGCGTGCGCAATGATTATGGGACCGCTGCTGGTGCCGGCCTCGTCTTCCTGCGTCCCAGAAAAGAGTTAATCCAATTTACCGACTTTGCGGAATTTAATGGAATACACAAATATTATGACGCTCGCCTAAACACAAGCAGGATTTTTAAATTTTGTATAGACTGGATTTGTATACGTCAGGTACACGTTGCAAGATCCCAATCGGAATTATTAAAAGTTTTTCTTATTAGCAATTGCTACAAATCTTATCCTTTATTACACAGGCGTCACGGACAAAGCGGTGATGCCTATGACAATGCGCTGTGAATAAGTTTTTCCTTCGAAACTGGGCTATTAGGTCGTGTGGCCTTTGTCGAGTTTGTCACAGTTTAACCCAATTTATAATTTAATTTATACAAAAATCGTGTCCAAAAAGTTGACGTTCGGACGTACCTTGTTTGGAAAACAACGCGGACCGAACAATCGTTTGTCGATTTGCCACGGATGCGACATCAAACGTAAACGCACACGTCCATTGCAGTGTCGTAAATCTAATTTCGTCTCGAATGAGTAACAACAAAAATATTGAGTGCATTTCCTATACAAAAGTAGGATGATTGGCGATCGTAAAACCTAATTTTGCCCATTGTCCATCGTAGGACATGCCGTTGCGGGCCGAGCATGTCCGAGTGAGGTACGCATCTCGGTCCATCCAAGGGGTGACATGTGACATGCGTTTAACGAAACTAGCCGAGCGCAGTTGGCATAGCGCTACACATATATATAACTCAATAAATGCAATAAATGCGATTCTAAAAAGCGATTTTATAGTTAGTTTACAATATAATTGCCTGGGCTCTTCCCGCTACTGTTTCCTCGAAGCAATAGAGAAACTGCGATCAGCAAGACTTAACCGTGACTATAAAGTAATGCTGGGTTATTAGGGTCGAGGACTGCTCGAGTTTTGACTTTCAATTGTGAATTTACTCGATTTAAGTAATTGGGCACTCACTCTACTGCAGCTAGTATTATTTGATTTTGTTTCACGTGCCCACTTGCGTTCTTTTAAAAGCTTTGGTTACATATGCACAGAAAGAGCTAAGGCGGGTTGTCATTATGCTTTTTGAATACTTAATTTAGTGAATGCTTAACGTTAGCAGGAAAACCCGATGTAAATATACTAAAATTATGTACATGCATTAATATCCAGCCCCCCTGAAAACGTGAATTAGGCGCGTCGAGCATGTAAAAATCGTGTAGGAATAAAAAACGGCAATGCGTTGCGCACCCTCTTAATGGGCATGAAACGCTAAATTAAATTAAACGGTCTGCAGATAGAGTAATATTCATGAGAGCTTGCTCGCGTTTATTCATTTTCCCCGAAGTGTTCGGTAATGTGGCCTAGTGAACGCGTTTCACTTTCTACTTTAACAAGTTCTGCTTGTGAAGCCTGCTTGAAACCTCTCTTAACGCGGCTACTGCTTGCGTCCGAAGTCAATTGAGTGACTGTCGTCCTTACGCAGAATTTGAAATCACCGTTTACTTATTTTGCTTCTCCGCAGCACTTTGCACTCTTTACGACTTTGCATGCGTGCACTAAATCGCTACCCACGCGACAAAACTATTTACGGCATCATCCGGCTCTCGCCCGCACAACTTTCCAATCGTCTCAAGGCCATTGCGTTTACATTATCAATTGCTGCATTGTGAATGGGTGCAGCGCTTATATTTATGAGCGCTGTAGCACCGGGCGTAAATGCAATGAAGAGCTTATTTAGGAAACTCATCACCGGTAAACATGGAGTCATTGTCATGCGTCATTTTCGAAAGAACGCGAATGAATGCGTTCCCTTTATGATTCATTTATGAAATTTGCTACTGATTATGGATTTGTCGCGTGCGTACGTTGATAAAACGATGGAGGATAATGGTTTATGGAATTTTTACTGCATTATTTACTCTACACTCGCAAGCCTGGCATCGCTGCAAAAGCGCCTTGCGTCGTCCTAATCAGTGCGTTCATTCCGTGTTCGCGCTCCGGTCTGCTGTGCATCCCTCATCCCAACGCCGTGCGTCGTGGCGAGGGTTAAACCGAGAGGGTTGCTATTCCGCTATTATGCTCTTGGTAGACCCGGAGTTGGCCGGCGTGGTTGTTCAGTGGGAACGTTGCGGGCTGGCCCGGGGCGATAGACCACGCGCCCCAATCTCGTACGCTAACTATCACTCTGCACCATGTACTCACACGCGCGAGTACGCTGTGCCACCCCGTTGTGTGCGGTGACTCATGGATCGCGTGGAGATTCACATATTTCATTCGCATTCACATGCTGTGCGCTACCGAATTCAGTAATAACCAGCCATCGAGAACCCCGTGATTTATTTGTCAATATTCGCCTCAAAAACTAACAATTCACCACCTCATTCGTGCTGACCCATTTACCCCTATCTGGCGCATTTCGACCTTCAGCGCATTTGTGAAGTGTCTTGATTTTGCATATGCTGTATTGGGCTGTGTACATTTTGGCGAGTTTCCATGCGCCCCGCACTGTTATACTGAGGCATAGTGAACGACTGGCCTTTTGGCCACGATGTTGTCGACGATGGCCAAATTGCGTTTTACTCGGCTTCGGTGTGGACGTTCTTGATGGAAGCCTGCATGTCCTCTCTCTGTTCAAGTGACATCGAAACACGAGCGAATGTGTGCGGACAGGTATCCGGCCATTAATTTAGACGTCTTCATTGAACGCAAGACACAAAACGTTGTGCACAAAATCGCCGCAACGTACGGTTCGGTGTTTGGTCGCTGACCTGCAAAGTGGTGACGAATCTTATTTACAAAATATGCGTTCTGACTCGCCACCCTTCTCACGTGCAAGTCACTCAACACAAGGAACGCATTCATTTATCATTTCGATTCTCTAATGCGTGGATTGAATGCAACAATGCTGCGCCCCAATAATCGAAGATAGTTCATAGATTCATATGCGCGCGGCCGCTGCTGATGATGATTGATATCGCTGCAATTCCGAGTGATAATCGTCATGCAACTTTGTTGAATACTGACTTTCTTCACGCGTTTTGTTTTTGTCGGTGTCTTTGTCGTTCGGGTACTCGCGTGGGGCTCAGTCATGTGTCATTGCACGCGCGCCATCAGCAGAACTCCTGCTGCTGTTGCAACAGCCGCCGCCGCATGCACGTATACATTTTGCGAATGAAAGGGGCCCAAGTCCCGTTTGCATTATCAGTGCGTAGAGCATGTGGCACATATGCAATGCGCCCGGCTTTGCGTACGTCGCCCGCTATGTGAGGGTGCGATATGATTGAGGGGGCTTCCAGCGCCCCTTGTTGAGTAACCCCAAAACGTCCCTGCGTACATCACCACCGCTGAGGACTATGGGGTCAACCGAATCTCCCAATCTCCAACAACTTTGTGCTTGTGTTTCCGATCATACACAAACTTGAATTGTCATATAGGGTGTTTATCACCATTTACAAGAATGGAATGCACACGATACAAATCTTGTCAATTCGTTTCATCTCGAAAAGATTCATCAAACGCACTAAACGCTATGCTTTAAATTTAATTGTGTAAATCTTAAACAATCAAATCGAACTATTAAGTGATATCGTGGCAAGTGCAATACGCAACACCCAAACCCAAAAGCAAAGTAGCTGTGTAATAGAGAATATCGGAAAGGCCCCTTTTGCTAGAGATAATACTCGCACGCGGCTTACTTCGCAATCGTATAGGAGACATGCACATTGATCCCAATATATATGCATGTACGAGATCGTAAAATCACTGGCAAGTTTTATATTCGCCTGCGATAGATATCACTTCGGGTTGGTCGTTTCAATTAAATTTTTATACGTGCGTCAAAAATGCGCGTATTCCATGTAAAATACATTTCATAGCTTGGCGGCCGAAGGACTGTAGCAAAGGCAATCGTGATACGAGTGTTGATTTCATTCTTGGATCAAAGCATATGCGCGCCGACTTCGAAAGTGCAGCATTAATGCAACCCTATCGTATTAGAGCCGCCCTTTAGATTCTATCAGCGTAAATCTATGCGAAATCAAAACTTGAATCGATAACATCACAACTCAACCGCCTCCTCCCTCTGCATTCAGCACACTCAGCAAGTATCTCACGGTAAGAATGAACACATGGCATATATGGATGGCTTCTTTTGCTTCCGTTTGTTGTGACGATTGTTGAATGCGTCGCGGCAACGAAAGAAAGCCGCTTCTACCACATGAGCGACCATACCCATGCTGACAAAGTATGCGCAACGCATCATTCACGATAATACTTGCAGAAATTGTGCAAACAACGCTTGGGTTATAAATCACCGGATGTGAAATTATACGACTGTCGACGCAGAATGAAATCCAAATTTTATATAGAATTCTTAATCATTTTTATGATACTAAATTAAATTGATATTAGCTTGGGGTCAAATAGTGTAATCCTTAAACGAACATCGTACTTCAGCAACATTCACTAATAAGGCGTTAATCAAAAATGCATATGACGCGTAGTGGTTTTCTTAACATATGGATGCCACATTAACAATGCGTTGTTTGGTTTGGCACTTGCCATTATAACGCACATCATTCACATACGTGCAATAGCGAGTAGAAGTCGACGATGGCTCATTGTTTGTCATTATGTCGTTCAAAGTTGTCTGTGAATTGAACCGCAAAAGTGTAATGAGATTTATTATCGCTTTACGAGCAAATATTTATTTAAGAACTGACAGCCGCAGACAATAACTACCTATATGATGCAAACCCGCTATGCGTTGGTATACTTTCGCTGCAGAGGTGCGCAGAGGTGCGCTGAGGTGCTCCATGACCATTGAGAGGTTTCGAACGTATTTTTCATTCGGCGGACAATCGGCGGCATTCACGTGTAAACATACGCACGCATCAACCGCCTCTTGTATTGTCAGAACACATTCTACGTCAGGATGCACTGAATAGTCTTACCGGGAAATGATGTGAGCGCGCGCGATGCATGGACATTGTTCACACCAGTGTTTCCACATCGCTTAGTCCCAAAAATCATTCGTGATGTATACAAACATTTCGAAAATCGTTTTTATGCGCTTGCACACACGCATACAAATTGGGCGCGCCCGTTTAATGATCGCTGCACATCTGGTTTTACAAACATTACGCAAAGCTCGCCACTTTGATTGCATTTATTCCAACTTTTCAACAATATGTTTGCTTTGTGCGTAAACGTGAAATTTTCAACATAGAGCGTTATTTTGCTTTTCCGAAGTAGGCGAATGAAATATTTATATAGAATCGAATTCCGATTAATTGAATCAATCAAACACGGTGCGACAAAGAGTGTCAATTAAATAATTGGTTTAGGAATAAATCCGAAAGCGCAGTTTATTTGAAATAAATAGCTAATTAACAATCATTTATAGAAAAATTGTGTAAGAGTGATGGCATGAAATACGATGTATAGATATTTAATGTAATTAAGGAGCGCACTGTGAAGAGCATGATAATCACGTTTAATTCTAGCGACTACGTTGTCATGTAAATCAAATAGTTAATTTGCAATTTCAATACTTTGTCGCTGGATTCACGAGTGCATGCGTACGTGCGTGCCTTCAAATTGCTCGAGGCCACAATCTCGGGCCGAGAATTTGGAGTACCCCAAACTGCGCGCCCTGAAAAGATGTCGCAACGAATGATTTTCACACATGTTCCCCCTTCTAATAATAGCTGCTCCAGCAATAACAATAAGCATCCGCTAGGGTCGAATGTTAACAATGTCGTTACTCACGTTTCGGCATAGCCTCCTAAACGTAATGCATTTCGATAAACTTTCTTGAATGCACATTGTAGCGCTTAAAAAGAATGATGAAAAACGCGCGCTGCAGGCTGAAGTCGCTGCTGCTGCTGCTTCCAATGCATGTCCACCCTGATTTAGGTGGGTGTTTATTATACGAATAATAAACCCTATCGGTTTGGGCAATTTCTACCGAACGGCCGACGTGGGATGGTGCCGCTGCGGCCGTTATCACAGCCACCGCCGCGCACTCTACACACCCTCGTCGTCAGAAATGTGCAGCACGAATTGATGGCGCGCGCGGCTGTGCACGAATCTCGTGACGTGTAGTTGACGGAGCACAACATGCGATTAGGTGTGCGCTCCCCGCCGTGGCTGGGGGGTGGCGGCGCGTTTGGTCCGTCTCGTTTGCATGCGGCCCTAGGCGCGGTGGTGGCGCGGCATCCCGCATGGTATTGCAACACGCGCGGGCTTCAATCAGCCGCCAGAGTTGCATCAGCGTCCTAACGAACCAATATTGACACATGCCGCCACCGGTGGCGGAGATTGTGCTACGGCACTGGCCGCGTACTTTTTGAGTGGCTGGTGCGCGGCAGAGTTGTTCGGACGCCGATTTTCGGACTCGCACAAAGTGCGCCTATAGGCATGTGTGCCATGATGGCCGTGGTAGTAGCCACTTCTGCTACCGTTGCCACCGGTGTATGCGGCGCCAATAATTAGACTCTTTGAGCGCTCACGCGTCACAAACGCCCTAATCGCTAATCAACTTACCTACCTGTCGCAATCAGTACACGCTAAATATTGGTGTACGCGTGGGGCTGTTCGCGCGCAATACGCCAAGCCAATTAATCGATTTTTTCCTTCGATCTCGTTGGCTGGTTCGTACATTCGCGTCGTAATTAGTGCAACGCGCTTGTGTTTGAGGAAATGCAAATTACGCGTTGCTAATTAACATTTTCGGGTTTGCACGCTTCGCTTCTAGATTGCTATCGATGATAATCGTACGATTCGCAGACAGGACAGGCAACTCGAATGCACCCCCTTGAACCGCCGGTTCTTCTTTATGCGTCTGGCATCACGTTCTTGGCACAGTTGTGATACGTGTGCATCGAATTGGAACAGCATAAAAAAGGGCACGAGAAACATGCCCTCCGTAGGTACAAAAGCGCACTCGGCATTAATCATCACTAGAAGTCGTTTTGCGCTCGACGCACATCTGTTAGGAAAGCATATATAGTCCGAAGCGGGGATTGCCTCATTTGAAGAACAGCACACATTGAATACAACATATAGACGTGGTCATTAACAATAAGGAAATTATACGCGTTCGCGCGCGTCGAGTGCGCAATTCGGTAGCAATACTCAATCACGTACGTCGCACGTATGCATGTTTATAATTTTGCGCCAATCTCTTTGGCTAACTGCATTGAAGAATATCCGGCGACGTATATGGCGTGCTAATTTTACGCAATCGAACGGCAAAGGCAATATGCGCGCGTTTGACGCTAATGCTGCCGCCGGCCGCCTTAACGCTGGTCCCAACACCACAATACCATGTTAGCAATCAGCGTTGAGGCGGCCGTACACCTGGGATGTTGCGGCGCATCCAACTGGAAATCAATTCTAATTAGTCCGCCAGTAGCTGCCGCCTGAAATTGCGCGCAATTGGTTCGGGCGAAAATCGAGTGTGCAAATGTCTGAATGTGATTATTGGTATCATGCATTAATAGAGTACAAACAAATTACAACTTGACGAACAGACATGCATTAAGAACTCGACTTCGATGTATTTCGTTTGGTATAATAAAATTTATTTAATATTGTACTAGTCAAAAAAACTTTCGTGGATCAACATCAAGAATTTATCTGTACAAAAATATGCTATCAAAATTTACTTTGAATGGCGCTTAGAATAACTAGACTATTTTACGCTCGTCTCATTTCACTCACAGACTTTCCACATTTCCACCATCTGCTATCACAATTGCAGTACTAATAATATACTTTCTTTTCATAATAATATATCATTCGTTTGTATACATAATAATAAATAAATTACACCTTTGAATGTACAACCTAATTTACCGGGACTATTTACAAATATACACTTGGGAGAACTTTGGCAGAACTTAGTAGGGCCGCCACACTGGCTTCGTCGCGTTGACGTTCTGAATCTTCGTCGTGGACCCGGGTGATTTGCGCCCGTGGACAATGGGACTCGTTGCTTTGCGCGCACTTGGCGCTTTCAATTCGCACTTTTGGCGGGCGCAAGGTTCTTCCGCGATTGTCGTGGTTGTCGTTGAATCAGGCGTCGGATGCAGTTGCACTTCTTGGAGCGCATGGCTAGCGAGCTTGATGGGCTGGAAAGCCGACCGTACCACGTCAATGTCTTCCTCATCGTCGCTGTGCTCAGAATTCGAACCGTGTTCAACCGTTGAATTAATTCGCGGACTAGCACCGCTTTCCCCTTTGCACATAGGTGACAAGCGCACGGAAAGTTGGTCGAGAGGCGATGGCACCAGCGGTGGCGGCGTCATGTGAAATTGATGGCTTGGCTGTCCACAGCCTGGTTTCATCTCGGCGAATTGTGCCAGATTCGACATGAATGAAGGCGGTGGCTGTGGGTGGAAGATGGGTGCGCCTGCAGGACCGGAACCTGTCGCAGTGGTTGTCTGCATAAAGAAGTCGGAGGCCTGTGTAGCTGGCATGGGTGGCTTCGCCAAATTTGGATGGAGTTGCGTGGACCGCGTACGGAAATAATCAGGTAGTGCATAAGTCATATATGCGGCGTCGAACCATGATGGGTTGAGGAGGAACGGATTGAAATTGCCTGGCATTCCTGGCATCCCGTAACCTGGATATCCGAAAGCTGCAACAAGGCGCACGTTGATCGTTTGTTAGTGTTGAAAATTCGGCGATCGTTAAACCGCCATTTAACGATTTGTTTGCGCGTTTGAAAATTATTTTCGTATTTTACGACGGTGCGTCGTTAAAAGTATACTTACTCGACTTGGTTCTGGGTTCCCGCGGTCCATCAACGGTGACTTTAATGGCCTTGGTATACGTGGCGACCTGATATGGCAAGGAGCTGATGACGATCGTCAGAGAAAAGGATTTTCCTCGACCGCTGCGGCCAACGAAACGTAAATCGTTGAATTTTGCCACCTGATTCTTCATCACCGCGGTGCAATTGCGTAGTTCAGCGCAGAAGTTCTCATCATTGCCCGCTTTTAGGGTTACCACCGTGCCATCTTGCACATCGTCAAGCGCTACCACTTTGAATGCGATTGGCAAACTTTTATTAGAGCGCCAATGAGTTGGGAGCGCACTGCACAGGATGGACGGACTTCCGGTTTGGACTAGGGCACCGTGATATTCTTGAAGTGCCTCTTGCATCTTGGCGTACATATCCGAAAACTTTGGTTCCGGTAGATGCATGTTGTGTTAGATGCGTGTGTTCTTTTTCCGCCGCCGCACACTTCTTCACCGTACTAATGTTACGCGCCGTTTGAAATTCAAACACTTTACGGCAGCGCGTGTTACTGTAAGAAAACTTTGCGCGGCTGCACCACCACCACGGATCGCTAACGTAATCCAAGCGAATGTTGACGAACTCAATCGAGCGCCTCGACTATTTCTTACTAATCCACTCGCAGGCAATCCGATGGATAGATGAAAGCCGGAAAATCGCCCGACTCCTGTGAACGCCTCGTATAAAATGTTTGCTATAAGCAAAGTTCCGCAACACACGCTCCTTTTTCAGCCAGCTGTCGCAAGTGGGGTTGCAATTTTTACGTCCGCACTCGATGCTACTTCGAGGTGAACTGTTGGAAACTTTTTCGTTCTGGTCAATATCTACTCAGCGCCAGCGGACACAAACACACACCCCCGCCAAAATGCCCCCCCTCGTCAAGACGGGTAGTTTTTATGGGGCACATTATAGGTGCATGAAAAGAGAAGACTGATTTGTCGCTTCATAATAACTGCGAGCCGCGTACAGTGGCCCAGTCCGTGGCGACAGAGACGAAGCATCTCGCCCCCACCTCTTGGCGGGGGTGCGTAGCCGGCTGAGGGGTGCATGCATCCACAGCGAGCAAGTTTTTATAAACTATTAAGAGCATGTGCGAGCGAGACGCACCGCATTGGCAGCCGCGCTGAACACAATCGGCATGAAAGAGTTAATCTGGAAGAGAATAAAAACGTGTGTACGACGCAGACAGAGAGAGCGCACCCGCCGTCGATGCGCCGCCACCGCACGCCAACGCGCCAAAGATGGAGCGTCCGATTTTTTCACGCGTCAGATAGAGAGCGACGCCGCGGCCAATCCAGTGGCGGTTTTTGAGGGCTCCGCGCGGTTTGGTACCACCCACGACATGCCGCCAGCGGTAACCGTTCCCTAGTTTGCGCTGCCGCCGTCCGGCGGGCGGGGGTTTCTTACACATACGCTGCGAATACGAAAGACGCAAACCGCAAGGACATCGCGCGAAATGGAAAACCGCTTTAATTTTATATGGCATGCTCGGCGGTGGTGGAACGCGCAGACGCTCGGCGATCGCACAACGCTCGCCAATGTGCGCGCAGCGACCGCGATCGCCGCAGCCGCCGCCAGCAGTCGATGTTCGTCAGCGGCATCAGTGTTGCCACTTAAGCACCAGTCTCCTCCTTGCAACTAGACTCGACGCATGCATTGCTCTTATCAATGACGCTACAATTATGGCACCCCGATGTTCTCGCGTCAATTGCAAATGAATGCCAAGCGTTGTAACTCGTGTTCGAAACATTACAAATGCTAATACATACCGACGCCGTTGTTACTAGTCGCTCTCTTTTCTGTTATAGAGATGCGAGCAAAAAAGGGCTAGTGCGTCGCACACGCGCGCAACCCCATCGACAGGCGATGAAACAAATTGCACCCGTGCGCGCACATGTTTTTTATGTTTTCATAAATGATTGTCTCACAAACGAGCGGGCACGAGCAATCAATGCCAAAAAGGGGTGCACCATTTGATGGCGGGTTACATTAAACAAGTTAGTCGACGTCATTTTTCTATTGCCCCCCTCTACATCCTTGCGAAAAATTCGGTGGACACTCGCGTCGCTAATCGTGTGAAAGTCTTTTTAATGCGCGCATCAAACGTTATGCTCTTTCACCTCCAACAACGCGTGTTCATCGAAACTCTCCGCTCTTCGGCTCTTCGGTTAATCGCATCCAAAGGCTTTGGCGTGCATTCCCATTAGCTGTGTCAGTATTGTCTTCGCGCTGCCATCGAGGGAAGCGTGCACTAAGTATAGGTTTAAGTCGCCGATTGCGAGCGCGTCGTGCGGTGGCGGCGTTTGAGAAATTTACGACGCATGTATATTTAATGCAAGAATGCGTGCGCGTACTGGATGCGCAACGAGCGCAAGTGACACACTACTTGAAAGGAAAAGGCATGAATGCTGCACAGCTCGTAAGCCGGAATATGTACATACACGGTTTCATGTTTTGATAAAATATCTGTTGGATGTTGCGCATTGTTTTATTGTCATTGCCCCCGGTTTGGACATCAACGTGGATTAGAGTTATGTCTTCGCATTGAGTGCATAAAATGTATTGCGCCACGCGGATATGTTGCTCTAGAGTGATTCGTCGGCGCGGAAAATAAAACCGTCGTGTTCAGTTGTTGGTTTGGTACGAACGTGAGCAAAAAGCTTTTCTACGCGGGAGACAAGCGTAACAATAATTCTTGAAGAGAGTTAATTGCTAGCCAAAGAAATTTCGCAGCGATATAAATTTCTTAAATGGTTTAGTTTACCCTTTGCCGCCAGCATTGCTGCCGGCGGGAAAGGATACATGTAATCTTTGTGACGCAATCGCGAGGTAGTCAATAACGCGCCAACTTTGCTTGCAACCGTATTGTTATCGAAATGATTGGTTTACGAGCAAACGGCGCGTCGGCGGTGCACGCTCAATGCCAGATGCACTTAAGAAATCCACTTCGGAATAATTGCATTACAAGAAAGCGGTGCGGACGGCAACAATGGCAAATAAACGGCAAATCCGAACCGCTTGCGCAGATTATGTCCTTTCTCCTGAAGGCAGTGGATGTATCTATTTCTTCTGTCATTTGTTTTCTTTGCAAACAAAAACGCGCGCAGCGATATTTTTATTTCGTTTTCGGAGCATCGCACACGTATTGTGCGCGTCGGCTCTTGAACACGCTGCCGGCGGCGGGCTTGGACGTAAATCTTTGCCAGCAAATACTCTCTACGTTTCAATATTTACGTGCGAGCGCGCATATTTGCGAAATTTTGCATTTTCATCAAAATAATATGCGCCGGCATCATGGCGTTCTTCTTATTGGGCGCGCGTTCGTTATAACGTAGCGCGCACATAAAGAGTGCAACTCTCTCTTAACGCGCCAGCAATTCCGAACAAAACGCGTGCGAAAAAAGATCGTAACATGCGCTCTGTGTGGAAGCCATCCGCGAACCGGAAATGGATGCATTGTCTAGCCGACAATAAACGCGCGTCGTCTCTCCATGCACGCACAAACACCCGCGTTCGCGGCGCACAACTTGCAGTCATTGCTCGGGCGGCCTGCAACATTAGGAAGATTGCTTTCATTTATGCAGTTATAGCAAGAGGAACACACACAACGAAATGGAATGTCGCATAATGTATAATCGGACGGTTTAAACGACATCAGTGGAGGCGGCAGCAGCGACAGCAGCGGCAGCAGCAGCAACGGACTTGATTTCATCGATGCATTTAGGGCGCTCCGGCACGTATGCGCCAGTTTCTTAGCGCAATTTATTTCTGGCGCGCTTCCCGTCGCGATTTTCCGTGCGGGTGAGTTCTGGATGGCATCGCGGGACGTGCGCGTCGCTGCCTCCACTGCTATCCATACACATGCTTGGCGGCGTCGCATTTTTATATCTTTTGCCTGCAAAGCGTGCGCAAACAAGACAGGGGGTCGTATGCCTTACATCGGCAATTCTCGACCTTCGAGCTGCACTCAGTATATCCAATTCACCTACAACGCGCAACTATCGTCGATGCGATGCGAGTGGAGCACTGGAGTAAAGCCCAAAGATAATAAAACTTCCTCGGTCGTGATCGGCGGCGGTGGCGGCAGCGGGCACACAAACATTTCGCTCCGAAATTACATAGTAAGCGAGGATAATATCGGCGGTATTGGTTGAATCAGCGGCATTCCCGATGCTGTGCCCGCGCTGTGGCATAAACCAAACGATTTCTGGTAAGCCAAAATCCTGGATCAAGATAAACCGAGAATATATAACGTGCGCGCACGCGCGCGACGTCGAAGAATAGATGATAGAGATTTTGGCGCGCACAGGACGAAAACTATCTGCCGATTCCAGACGCGATATCGTGCCGCGCACGGAGCCAACCTTAAAATAATGTCATAAATTTGCTGCGCGCATTATTTGCATTCGAAAAGGAGCGATCGTAATTGAATTGCTCACCGAAAGGCATAAAAATGCCGGAGCGCGTAGTGCATTACCACCTCTGGTTGATACTTCGGCTTGCGCTTAGGGTTGCGCGCACAATAACTGGCAGAAAGTGAATGTCGGCGCTAAGTTGCCGCCGTTGAGGGGATTAAGATATAATTAACACGTTTAATCCTGGTAGCCGATTGTGTGCGGGGTGTTAAGTAGTTGGCAAACGGACGAAAAAAATGCTGCTGTTGCTGGTGGTTGTCGACTCGAATGATGTATAAATTTATAACCTACGCTCTATTGATAGTCTGCCAGCATCTAATCTTATTGAAAGTTTGTTCAACAAGTCTTCCTCTGGTATGCCGATGTACGAAGTCGTGTTCATTTAATAAATATGAGGAGGGTTTCTGCGTCGCGAAGTGAGTCTATCCGGCAACATTTGTTTAGGGAACGAAGTAAGCCGAACGCTGCAAAGATTTATTATTTTCCAGGCGCTGTACAGTGAGAGAACTGTACTGCATGCAAGTACCTCTCGGTATTAAATCGTATGCACGCGCCTGATGCGTTAACAAAAGGTGACATTTCAACACTTTAAATACAAACGCATAAATCATCAACACTGATTTAATATAAATCCCACAACTTTATAATTCTTCTTCGTCGAAATATGCACGTACAACGCTTGTCGTCCAACTGTATGCAAA
Organism: Anaulacaspis nigra; assembly: GCA_030264675.1. Classification (NCBI taxonomy): domain Eukaryota; kingdom Metazoa; phylum Arthropoda; class Insecta; order Coleoptera; family Staphylinidae; genus Anaulacaspis; species Anaulacaspis nigra. Next base: position 8,137 of record JARJDV010005118.1, on the reverse strand, counting down.
CACATCAACTTAACTTTCATTCAGAAGATTCACGCTCAACTTCACGAACAAATTGCACAAGGTAGCTGCAAGCTGAAAGGAAAGAAGAAAAATTGCAATATTTGGCATTATTGAGCATCTTGCTGTACGCATGACAGAAGTCACTCCTACTGTGCGTGTGTGCATTGCATTGTTGAATTGTAGCGGTCGTTACTTGAAGATTGCTTACGCGCCGTTTGCTGCTTACAATATACAAGTACAAATGTTTAGTCAACACAACGAAGCGGAGGACACTCGAAATCGTATAATACGCGCACAGATGACATAATAAAAGAATATCTTCAAGGCGTAGCGACGTGGAAGGAAATCGTCGGGCGCGCGGTTGGACGCAAACAGTACGAGTGAGGCGGCGGCGAATAAATATTGCAGGACGAGAAAAGATTCGCCGGATAAGGGTGCGAGCTCATGAACTTCGTGTGCAGCAGACACTGTCTATTTGCGAACGGTTATAGCTGATGTCAATAACAACGTTGCTTGTCGCTGGTCGAGATTCGCTAAATGGAAATGAGCAAAATCGAGCGTGATGAGTGAAGAGGACTTTTAGTGCCGTATGGTCGCATTTACGACGACTATCTTCGTTATCTAATCGTGCGCAAGAACCAGCAACCAAAGAATACCCATTCACGATGGACTTATAAAAGGCGCGTCCTAATTCCGCTGCAGCTGCTTGTCCCAAAAATGCAGTTGGTTCGTTCATTGTTTTGGTAGAACTTTGCGCCAAATTGATTAGCATTTCACAATATAAAACATGCGCTTCATTAGTGTAAATATATTTTTTTTAAATTACGAGCGCGCAAAAACGCAAAGCAAAAGTGCATAGACAAGACGAAAATAATGAATCAATGTTTACGACTAATATGAATGAGTGTCTTAAACACTGTGATTTTTACTTCGTTGCGACATTATTTGCAGACACACTGAACGATTATTATGCGTGCAGAACGAAAGCGTATTGAACACATTGGGGAAGAATGTGCCGCGCGCCCAAATCGAAAAAGCGCGCTCTTAAAAATAGAATAGGGACGCAAAGACGATTTCATCGCGAACGGGAATGCAATTGTTTGGGCCTTTCGAAGGTCTATTTGGAATGCGACATGCGGTTCCAAGGGCATGTTGCACTCTTTGTGCACTCTCGGCTATTCTACATATGAAAAACTGCCTTGCGCGCGTGCAATAAAAATAGAAACGAGAGCGGCGGCATTCGTCCAAAAGTGGACGCATCTAAATACGGAGGAGAAGAGTGACTTACCGAAGTAGTGGTAGCTACCGGTGGCAGGCGACCTATGTCGGCAAACATGACCTACCAATTCGGTTTATTGTATTAATAAAACAATATTATATGCGTACAATTTTATTGTAGTGCGGGAAATTTTTGCGGTTGTGCTCTTTGCCTTCTGCTCGGAGAGCATTGGCTTTATTTGCCCGACGAAAGAAAGTTGATGCGCAGAGTGCTATAAAGTGGATCCCACTGTCTCTGCGCGGTTGGCCGTAAACCGAAATTTCACTCCGCTTCGAGGCATACACAGGCTTTTTATTGAGTTGCCTTTTAGGGCCATAAACGTTGTCGATTGCGATTTCATATTGAATCAGATATTATCGATGCACTCGCCACTAAATATTTGCCAGCCTAGTGCACTTGGCAATTAAGGTATTTACGGTGTCGAATGTGGAAAACGTCGACATTTCCGTTTTCATTTGTACGTTGCTTAATCACTTGCTGGTCGTCAGCCAGGATACAAGCGCGTGCTCGTTCCTGTCCCTTCACTCGGTCGAACGAAATTCACTCCGTGTGTACAACGTTTAAAATAATTAATGACTAAATAATTGCTTGAATTTGTCGGTCGTTCCGGCATTTCACGCTCCGTATTTTTCTTTTCGTGTGAGCTGCGTTCTGAGCCGTCCACCGACTGCGCCGGTGTAGCGGTGCTGGTATCTATTTTCATTCGTTCAACGTCGTCATGTGAATGATATGTTTGTTGGTAATTATTATGCTGCATACATATGGGGTAATGTTTAAGCTTCTTCGCGTACATACACGCCGCTAACGTCGAGAGGGTGACGCACGCCGTCGGAAGCACAGGTTAACACGATGCCGCCCCTTGTAGAGTAAAACGCCATTTCCTGTTTGATAAACAGCTTCGGAAAGACTCGAAACGCAGTCGACTTACGCATACTAAATATATCTATTGCAAGCGGTTTAGTTAAGAGGAATGCACTTTTTACTTCGCTAGTACAGTGATTTCACAGATTACCATCGCGTAAAGAATAATGAACGAGTGATGCACCGCCGAAGGGGATGAGAAATGGAGATAACTGCAAAGATACGTTTAAATCTGCTAGGGAAGCAGAACTAGCTTGACTAGCCACTTCGGTTGCACGCTTACTTGACGCAAAACTTAGCTCAAGAAGTATGTTCACCGATGGAGTTATCGATTTATATATGAGTCGAGACAAGTGCGTGAAAAACGTACTTACACCTGTATGAAAACCAGCTGGAATGCCGATTATTTTGCAATTATTTTTACGTATTTCCACAAAGTGAAGAACTGCATTGAGCATTGAATTCATCCGGTGGCGTTGCACTGCTAGGAGTCCAAATTCCCATTGGTCGGATGTAATATGGACTTTTTAGGTAAGTTTGATTTTTATCAAGTGATGCACGTATAACATAAAGGTGAGTACCGCTGGTTTTAAATACTTCTTTCCATGCGTTGAGCTATGTGCTGGACTATTAACGGTATTCAAATGGCTATCCTTTGGTGGCTGACGCCATGTGTGTGTTCTCTGCGCACTCCACCGCGCTGAGCCACGCTGACACGCTGGCCAGCTTATTCGTCTGCGTTAATTATTTTGAGTGTCAATCACTTTGTAATTAGATGCTTGTTTGCTTGTTGTCGTGCCTCGTTTTATTATTCACGCATTTTCTTGTTATGGGCATTCACTCAAGTGCAGTTTAATTGGCAATCAATTGATTTCGCAATTTCGCTGTCTGAAAATTTCGAGCACAGCAAATAGGAAACAATGGATAATGAACCAGCTCACTAGATTTCTATTTTAGAGCTAGATATTTAACCCGCAATTGCATTTTGTGCTGCTTTTTATCTTTCGGATGGTGAGCACTATTGGTCACTATCCGCTGCACCACGTCGCGCATCGTTCGCTGCGATGGCTCGCGGGGATGAGCGCGAGTAAACAGAGCTCGGCGTGCATCCGTGTGTGCATTTCATCCGGCGCGGCGCATGATATTTATTCACATGGTCGGTTTCCCTACCTCGCGCCCGCCGCGGCGCGCCGTCCCGCCACACAAAATTCGGACGCGTACGCTGCAATATGCTTTCTGTGTGAATTTTGTGTGAATGTTTTTGGCGCGTTCATACCTAGCAAAAAAACCAACAGACGCAATACACACCATTCACCCCTGAATAATGTATCGCACCATGTGCGTACTGTGCGCGAGACGCGCCTAATTATTTATTGTGATACGTGCGGCGGTCGCGAATTGCGTAATGAAAAAGCTGCGGGCACACACACGCGAAATCGATCCACAATCAGCGGCAGCATCACACCATCTGCCTTAATGCAATCAGCGCCCATGTACCGATGTTGTTCATTCGCGGACGGTGGCGGGTGTGTGCGCGCGCGTTTTACAAATATTCTTGGTCCACATTTTAAAGCCGCTACTGTGCGCTTACGTCGACAACAAATAATCGCATTTTCTTTAAGCTGCTGCAATTCGAAGTAGTTCATGCAAATATTTCAAATGTATCATACTTCTTGTACAACTCGATCTCGTCCATGTATGCTTCGCAAATGCGATAGTTCTTGGACATATTCTGGAATTGCCAAATCAGCTTAGCGTCAAGTGTGTATAAGAAGAATATCCATTACATAATAGGTAGGAATCATCATTCGGTTCGTATGAAGTGTAAACCGATATGGAACGATCGCGATTTGGAAAATCTCTCGTATTAGGAATGCAATTTCAGCTGCTCTCAGAAGTGCAGGACGAGCACAGTACGCGCAGTGTGAGAGTTGCAATCGTATTTAGTTTCATTCGGTGCTAACGCGCGTGGGGGTAGGCGATTGAAATTTTTTGCGCCGCCCGCGCGTATTGTGGAAGGCTGGTGGCTATTGACATCAATAGGCATAGATAACGGTCGGCTGCATCGTGTGGCGATCTATGCATATGGTATGAGCGATACGTTATGGGCATTTTAACCTCTCGGTGCGCGAGCGCACATTCATTATTGAGCGGAACATACAATTCCACTAAAAACATCGATAACGACCGTTGGCCGTGCACAAAATACTCGGTAAAAAACCACACGCTGCTGCAACCTCGCACACACATGCCGGGCGATTACTATCTCTCAGTGAAGGAGGATGTGTGCGCATGCATGCTGTGCGAATTACAGTTGTGTGCGCGCGGAATGCGCGAATATCGGGTGGCTAACGTTGTGTACAAATGCGGATGGTGTTTTTCGTATTTTAGCGTTCGAATTTCGAAACGCGGTTGTAATGGTGGTGCGGACCACGGTCGCAGCCGGTCGCCCACCCCTTGACCGCTGTCAGTGTCAATATCGGGTAGCGCTCTTTATCTGCCTGCAAAAATTTACCATTGACGAGTCAACAAAATATACGCTGTTTCGCCGCGAATAAATAGTGGCAGTTCTTCGATCTCATGCCGGAAACGTGCGATAGCTGGCTACTTGCGCGAATATTTGCGTACAAACATCGTTTATTGCTGGAAGAAAATTGCTGAATGCAGAAGGGTGACTTAGAATGGACGTTGAATTTCCGGAAATTTGTCGGAAATCCGATTTTCCTTTAAGACGTTGCCAGATTTTTTCGGCGCGCCAATTGATTGCATCTCGTACGCGCTCTCGCTCGGCAAATACGAAAGCGATTTGTGCATTGGCAAGAAGTGTCTCTGCGGAAGCAACTTTCTGATGTATTGCTTACGTCGGAGTTGAAATGATATCAAGGTATATTAGTAATGTACGCATTGCAAATATTGCATTGATGTGACGCAGGTAAAAATTGATTAGATTCAAACGAGTCGCTTTGGAACGCTTTGGAAAAATTGCCAATTAATTATTTGCTAATGCTTTACTTAGATTTCGCAACGGTCGATTCGCGCACGATAAACCTTTGATCTGGCTTTAATTACACATTGGCAACTCACGTGCCGCATTGCATGAGTTTTTTACGTGCGGCGGAGGCCGCGACGAGCGATGTGTGTGTTTTTTGTGCGACCGGCGGCGGCGCGTGCACAACGTATGCGTGTTGCGGCGAGTGTGTTACCATGCTGCGGGTGTCTGTAAGCGCACAACTCTCTGGCCGGTTGGTGGTGGCGAGTATGGTGGCATTGTTGGGCCCACCACGTGCCCTGCGGCAAATAACTGGCCAAGCCGCGCTCTCATTATCGTGTAGCTCGCCCCGGCTACAGTATACTTTTATCATAGGTTCCGCGTACATGCCGCCACCCCCAATGACCTCTCGCGCCCAGCGTGTGCCAGCAGGATACAGCTTTTTCAGCGCGCAATCACCACCTATATAGGTAAATACATTTTACCGTTGTGAAAATGTATTTTAAATATGTATCTCTCCAGCAATGCATTGTTGCAATGGCTCGTTCGAATTGCACTCGGAATGTCAAGTTACTGCCGCATTAGCTTACAATGTTAGAAATGATATTCTATTGATTTTATTTAGCATTTGCATCAGTTGGCCCTCTTTTTCCGCGTGTCGTATATGCTTCCCGACACGGTGGTGGGTTCGAGAGTTGATGCTGATGCGATTTGTGCGTTGATTTGCAGCCGTTGCTCGTCCCAATGCGGCGCTCGTCTACCGCCTCCAGTAATGGCAATGTTGTTGTGGCCCCCTCGTATCAATGGCGGCAACAAACGCAATCGGCGAACTCGTTACTGTATCATTGTCCATGTGCGTTCATGTTTGTTTGGCGCGCCCGTTGTTCGAATTACACCACCCTCGCGCTTGTCGTTGGTGCTGCGCACGGCGCCAGCGGCAGTGGTAACGGCGGCCGCTGATTATTACACGTAGGCAGCGACAATTCGTGCCACCACTGTTTGTTAAACGTTACACTCAGAAAAACTTTGTTACACCAGGTGTTTGGCGAACAATGCACATGATATCAAAATACGTTTGCACACGATTAATGATTATTTATTGTTGCATCCACCATGCATCCATAAAAGTTAGCATGGAATAGTTGAGGCAATGTAACAGGTGCTTCACATGCAGTCGGCACATGTGAGCGACATTTTCGATTTTTCTACTGAACGCTTGCCCTCATAACGCACGCATTCGGCGAACGAATATTGCAGCGTTTGATTTTACATTGCTGACACTAATGCTTCAATTTGCTTCGTAGCTATATGCGCGTGCGAAAAAACGACGTGCGCGCCTCGTGATTGATAGATGTGCGTATCAAGGGCTGGCTGTATTAATTGCATCGCACGGCGATGATAAATCGAAGCGGTGGTGGCGATCGCCGCGGCGGAAAAACGCCGCACAGATTGGCCGGCGGTTTGTTGCGTTCGATTCATGCCGTTGCAACGCGTTGGAACCGCTGCTGCTTGCATACGAGTATGCTCCATCATGTGTCTGTGCGGGCGGGCGGCATCGCGCTTTACCGACTCATTAAAACACTGTCCAAGCCGCCATTAGTTTCAGCTCGGTACAAATGACGTCATATGTCTTTGCCATTGTACGGGCTCCATCATTTATCTCTTAAATTCCAACCCGCCACCACCGCTTTCTCTCCCTTCGTTTAATGCCGAAATTAATTACGCGCACCGCAACCGGCAATTTTCCGCCAACGTTCGCGCGAGCGCGCTGTGTTATGCGCGTATGCAGCAAGCTACGTGTTCATTGCGCGTCACCGCGCCGCCGCCTGATAAAAGTGCGATGATCAGCCGACACAAGGACCCATCAATTACCAGCGAGTGCCACCGCCATAGTCGCCGCGTTCGTCTTGCTTGAGCTTGTTTACCGCCATCAGAACTAGGAAAAATTCGGCATGTTTGCGCCATCTGTCGTAATAAAGCTCAAGTATGTACATTTTTTGGGCAACTTGCGGAGCAGTTTTTCTGCACGCGTGTTTTTCCACCCAATCCACGTGCGTCGATCACTTTAAAAGTAATATTGTTTTACTAAAGATAATATTTTCTCTTGCACGTGTACTTCCTACCACCGATACTTCTTACTACATAGCTTTGTCATGCAGGGTTATTTCTTTTCTACGTGTTTGGCATGCATGTGAAACGTCTGAAAAATTCTCGCTGATATTTGATATTTGCTTGTTGGAGGCTTGACAGACGGGCGAAAAACGTTTGATTTATTAGTACAGACCGCAGACTTAAAGTACGGCTCTCGACCACATTTTAATTCCTTTGTTTTCGCCCAAAGACACGCATAATTTTTATTGTTTGCGTTGGAAGCGTTCGTTAAAGAGTGGAGTGCGGAACGCGACCCTGGGGTGCAATAAAAGCGCTCGCTGGCGATGCGGTTGGCGTATTTTTAAATTCATGTAGAGCGCGCGCACAATGTTTGCCCTTGCGATTTGAAAGATTTGCGTGGCTCGCGCGCTTCGTGTTTGCCGAACGATTAATCCACTCTTCACCGCACACGACGGCGGCAGCGCTAGCAGAGGTTGCGTACACGGGGACCAAACGCCTCAATTGCGGACATTTCTTAACAGGAAGCACAAAACCGATTTCAACGTTTCAAATTCCATATGATAAATAAAATGATAATGTAACATGCCCTATAAAAAGTTAAAATATCAAAACTAATTATGTTTATTCTAGTCACAATTTTAAAGGTATTATTACAAGTTTAGATCGGATGCAGAGCGCCGAATTGAGCTAAAACTTGGTATGCAAATCTCGTTGTGCTGATTAAAATGAGGCATCATACAATTGTTAGCACGATAATCCCAGTGTTATTATTCATCTTTCAAAAATGTGAATATAAATCCTCAAAATTTAACTCTTTGCACTCCGTCACAAGCAAGTCCGCGTGTTTTGATTCACACTACCACCTCCTAAGTAGTTTGAATTGAATTTGCTTATCC
>JARJDV010005115.1:0-13339 GCA_030264675.1 Anaulacaspis nigra | reverse complement strand
GATGGGAATATTATTTACGAATTTATACAACTAAATCAAGTGATAAAATATTTCCGAACGAAGTTTCCCGGAAACAAATGGACAGTTTGCACGAAGGTGGGACCTACTTCTTAAAAGTTTTACTTCATCTCGCTGCCAATATGCAAAAGAAGTGTTTTTAATTAAAACAAGTTTGCCAGGATGCCGGAAATGGTTTTGCGCATTGTTGTTCCGAACGTACTCGCATTTAATGCAAATTCCCATCGCGTTGTTATCTTGTTCATCGTTCTGTAGGAAAACTTTACCGCGAATTCTTATTAAAAACTTTACTGACACATTTCATCTTAGAAACGCGTTTTATGTGCCTTCAATTTCTAATAAAGCATACGCACTGTTCGCTTACTGTGAATGCAAGCTTATTGAATTTGATTTAGTTTTTATCACGGTAAGACTACGTTCCAAGAAATAATATTTATTATTTGACATAGAAAAGAAAGTTATAATTCGTTTTGCACTTTGTGTTTGCTCAGCGGTAAGTTACTTCAATGTGTACTCAGTTCTCACTTCATTTCAACGTTCATTTTGGGCACGCTGAAAAAGTGCAAAATGTAATCCAGGTGTTCGAATGACACCGAAAGCTCAATGCGCGCAAAAAATCTGCTCCGCAAAGTTGGAAAGTGAATAATTTCAATGAGAGCGAATCCAACTTTCGGTTGCACTTTTTGTTAGTAGAGAAACGTGTTCTCTAAAATATTCTCCGAGTGCGGTGCTTGCGGACAAGTTTCAAACTCGACCCATCTTCACTTCTTCACCTCGGTTACTTGGTTACTCCACTCGGAGTTGCCGGGAAAAAACTTCATTCAGGACGTGAGTTCATGAATAGTTTATGCTCTCGTTCCAGAGAAACTGGGCCCGAAATATTAAAAGTACTACATGCGCAATTAATATCAAATACTTGGCCTAAAGTTGACTAAGAATATGTATGCGAGTGAGTGGGGTTGGTTTAATTGAGTTCAACACCGCATTCAAAACTGCACAAAGTGCGCGCGTGCAGTGTGAACGGGCAAATTTGTTGTTGCAGAATTGGTTATTATGTGCAACCCTCGAGCACACCATGCGGTTGTCAAAGCCCCAGCTAGCATGGCTCGTGTTTGCTAGCAGTGATACTACAGTGACACAGTGAAGTGACTCTCTTCGTTAGTTGCGACTTGCTTGACGCCTAATTTAGTGGTGCATTAATGTCCACCGTGGACATGCTCTTGAAATTGCATTTTGAACTAGCGCATTGCAATTGCGTTGCCAATTTAAACCGCACTCTAACTAGATAACTGCTTTACATAATTTTGTGCCCATCAACTGGCCGTATAATTGAGTACCGATTCCCAACCCGAACTCGAACACAGGCTCGTCCTCTTTTGCATTTTTAGCGCGAAACGAAAAATTAAAATAAACACGGTTTTCAATTTTTGCGAGTATTAAGCACTTTGCATGGATGGGATTAAACGCGTCGTGTGAGATTAAATATCATTGAAAGAATTTAATTAAAATTCGCCACTTGTTCACATCGCCATGCGGGCTAAAGAATTTTTTAATTAGACACAGCGGTAAGTGGAAAAAAGGACGAGTTAAAATTATATTACAAGCATGCTTAATTTTTGGACGTAATAATTCTATGAAATAAAATTATAGTTACAAACTTTGCGTCGCAAAAAATGTAAAATGTTTTTAAATCGTTGTTGGCAAACTGCAATGATCATTTATTTTCCCCAAGTGATAAATAATTACCGCCTAATTGGTTTTTAAATACTCAAGCGCCATGAAATATCGCCGGAGCTTTTGCTGGTTATAAATTAAAACTTTTTAATTATTAGATGGAATGTTTTTTATTCCGCACAAAAATTTGGCAGACGTTAAAATAATAGTTGGCAAATCCTTCCAATCAAATTCGTGTAACGTAAATACATTGTGCCTTCCTGTAATAAATGCGTCTCTCGTTTACAATTTTCTTCAAGCCGGAAAAACTTTCGCGTACAAATTAAACAGCGACTGCAAGGACAAACTCGTCATGAAGCGAAAAGCAATAAATGTTTTTACGATTGCGCGCATTAACGCTTCCTGAGATTAACAATTCATTACGCTTTTTGTAATCAATCCTACCCTGAGAACGTCGAGTGCAATAGGAAACGCAAATCGTACAAATTAAAAATTTAAAGTGCATTTCTTTATCTAAAGAAAACTACGACATTTCGTCCACAATGCTTCCACTTTTTGCTATGCGTTCATTTATAACACTCGTCTGGTATTGTCTCGACGGCCGACAAAGATAATGCATCATGAATGGCGAGCACTTTTTCACGTGCGTATTTTTTCAGGGCTGGCGCGCACATTGTGTCGAAGCCTAATCAATCAATTTATCAATTAATCAATCAGCGTGAGGCGGCCGAAGCATGCGAATAGTGTGTCGGTGAGTAACGCACAGCGTATTAAGCTCAAGCACGTGTACGTACGATTCGCAAATGTGAAAGTTTCGCAATTAGTAAATTGTGAACAGAGCTGAGCTAATTAAATTTTGATAGCACCCAGCCAGTCAAGGTTAGAATGCGCCCTTTGCGATTGAGCGGAATAAAAAAGTTACCCGGCCAATGAATGCATCAATGAACAGCAAGCGATTGACTTGAAATTAGTGCACGTAGCAGCTCGCATTAGTTGACAGAGGGCTCATCATTAATGCAATCGTGCCCTGCGGTAAAGTAGGCTGCTTTCAAATTATTGGAATCACTGACATGCGTCTAATATAAAGCCGTCGTATGAATTATTTATTACTAGCGCGGAATGAATCATTAATTGCTCATTGCACACCGCACATGCAAAATTACAAAATAGTATCATCCCTACATGCAGCGATGTGCAATCATTTCATGTTACTTGAATCGAATTTACGCCAAGATTTCATTAGTTATTCCACGCTTGTTTTCCGCAAATTAACATGACGTCAGTGCAATATAGATATCGCTTCCGTATTGACGCGTAGGAGGTGGTCTATGTTGTTGATTCTATTCATAGTATTATCAGCAGCAGTTCATCTTGAAATAAGCATGGTAGATTTCACCTTGGACTAGTGGTTTAAATCAACACGATTTGCAAATTTGCACCCAGTCAAACTTTGCACTCTGGATGCTAATTGTTATGAACTAGTTGGTCGCCCTATTGACGCGTCCATACCAATCGCGGAATATTTAAGTTGAGTGCGCTACTTTTTTTATTACACGTGATTTTCGTGTGATTTCGTTATCTTTACAACTTAACCAAGCTTCAAAGCGCGAGTATGTGTGGAATGAGGTAAATAAAAATGCGAAGTAAAAGCAAATTTGCATACGCTGAATGCCTGTTTGTACGTATTATGTACATTTATGCGCGAGTTGAACTTCTCTCTATAAATACATTTATTTATTTCGCGTGGAAATAACTACTTTGAAGGTGAATATTTGTCGTTGACATTCCGCGAGCGTTATCACAATCATTACATCAGCTTCCAGGCAATCATTCATTTCATAATTCACTTCTTTGCCTTTGCAGTTTGCATGTGCTATGCGCGATGCGTGCATTTGTAAAGTATTTCTATGCTTGACGTTTTGAGAAATTGAAGTCATAAAATCGTTGTGCTAGGCTTTGCATAGTAAATGACTTAATTAGAATTTCCACGTCGGTTAATCTGGAATTAGTTCAGTAATTAAACAGTAATAAATTTTATTTAATTTCACTGTCGATCACTTCGTGAATTTACTCTAAACTGAAAATAGAAAAAGTGGAATATGTTCCAATACAACTTGTTTGTTTTTCATGTTTGTCAATTGTATCAACAGTGTATAAAGTGTTTTAGCATTCCGTTTTATTTTCGAGGATTTTTCAACATCACGTAAATTGGAAATTGTTGTTTTTTGTGTGAATAAAAATGAATGTTGTTTTTTTAAAAGTTTGGCTTCTCCTTATCATTTATATAAACCATATTAATTAAAATTTAACAGCTTCGTTATTTTGTTTGTGTACATAAATACCCAATTACCAAAGAGCAGCAATACAGCAAGCGAAGCGATACGTATTAAAATGCAGGACGCGTGTCCAATCAATGCTTTACAAATAATAATATATTGAAAGTTAATTAGCTAATTGAGTTAGCTGCTTGGTTTTGCCCGAGTGCGACGCACTGACTGGAATATTAAGGCGGAATTAAATTAAACCGGTGCTAATTGATGATGTCGGGGGTGGATGTTGGCAATTATTTCAGGAGTCACGTTTGCGCGCACTCAAGATGCCTCCGCGACGCGCTTTGGCTTTGGTGTGAGCGAACAAGACGCTCGAAAAAACGCAATTAAGAACGGAAGTGACAAAAACGCGCGTATTTGCAGCAAAAGCCGCAAAAAGGGTTTAAAAATGCGAATAATTTTCGGCTGCGGCCAAGTACGCGAAACGCGCAGAATTTAATACGTTCAACAAGCTGAGTTTAATTTTCCGCTACAATTCCGTGAATGAAAAACGAAGGCGAAAAAAGAGACGTTTTTTTATGCAAACGCAATTTAATTCGTTACGTATGCGCATTTTCCCCGGCATGTGACGCAACGTGATAAGAGAAGCGCAATTGTTGCCGTTAAATGTACTGCAAAATGAGATTTTTAATGATTTTTTAATTTCGCATCAAATCTTCTTTTGTTTCAGATAATTATAATGTTCGTCGGTAATTGAAAATTGCCAGAGAGTCGCAGCCGCACACAATGACGGAAACATCAGATACAACCAACATCTACTCGGTGCAGGAAACCCTCCAGTCGATCATTCGTCAGAAGGAGCAGGAATGCTTAGTCTTTCTGAATAACAACACGACCAACAGTGGCGCCCTCGACCAAGGTGAGCGGACGACACGTTTTATTATCAGAGCCAACGTCAAGAAAAACTTGCACTTTAGTTAAAAGCGTTCAACCGCAACGACGTCGTCGACCACCACCGTGTGGTCTTTGCCGCTAAGTGTTTCCACCCTGCCGCCGTACAAGGAGCGAACACACTTTACATTTACATTAAACACAACCGCCATCTCGCCATCTCTTGTCGATCATTCTTCATTTGACGCAAAGACGCGCTCTCAGCGAAAGCGTAAGTGAGGTGCACCCCCTCATCAACGCATATATACAGATATACTGCGCGACGCCGCCACCGGCTGCCGCCGAAACGCCTTTCAGCTTTAAGGGATGTTTTTATATACTTCCACCCGCAGCGTTGTTGCGTTGCTTGTGCGTAACGCGCGCCCGTTTTACATATTAAACTTGATGGAATAGATGCGATGAGACCTTCCGATATTAGCCTGTAAGGCGCTCCCTTATTATGGTTGCTACTTTCAGCGTGCTTCCGCTGTGCGAGGGCGGAGCGCGTAACGTAATGCAGGATGCATACTCAAAAAGGCCTTTCGCCGAACTCCTATTTATAGGGTGCTTAAAAACGCGCCAAAGTTTAGACAAATATTTAGGAAAGCAACAAATGTTTAAAAGCTTGTTTATGTTTCAAAATTTAATGTACTGTTTACGCATTCAATATTGTATTGCGTTTTGAGCACTCCTGAAAAACGTGTAGTTTCGACAGCTATCACTCGTGTTATTTTATAAAATTGCATTATAAATAAGCAGAACTATAATATTTATGAAGAAAAAAAGGATACATTTTATACGCTTATTTTGCAAAAATAGTTCTTCTCGGTTTGCAAAAATAGATAACATTTTATTAACATGAACTGAAATATCATATATATTAAAATTACGTCAACGAAATGCGCAAAACTACCAAGACATTCGGCCAACTTCCATTTGCGACCATCCGTATAATGCAACACGCCGGAATAATATTCCGGTCTTGTTGGTAAGCCATAGCGAAGAACATTGGAATATTATTTCCTCTTAAAATACAACCACCTGTTGGCGGTAACGATTCGAAACTGCGTTATAGTTTGGAAAGAAATAACTTTTTGTCCAAATAAAAATATTGTGGTATAAATTCAGAATCCCCGCCATCATTGATGATATGAATGAGTTTACTTTAAATTTTAACTAGAAATTTATTTGCTTTTTTTAGAAGTAGATAGGTACAAGGATATTTGAAAACGTTGATTTTACTCTTTGTAAATATTTTATGAGCTCAATAAATTGCTTTTTATCCGAACGAAACTGATTTCGGTGATGGGCTTAAGAACCGCTGGACTGTTGCGAATCAAACCGGACGTTTTCCGATTTCGTATAAAGCAACAACACGCCAATTTCGACTGCGTGCGTTATCTCGGCGGCGGGTATTACAGCCGCCTATCCACAAATACCTACGTCTGAACAATCTCGCATCTCGCATGGGTGAGGCCCCGCGCCCTCACACCCCGCTGAGGGACCGGTCGGGTGCGCGCAATACAAATCAAGAAGACAAAGTCAATTAAATTGTGTACGCCAGCTGAATTGCGGTTTCGTTTTCGACCATATATATATTCGTCGCACCACCTTACGCGCCGTGGCACACAACATGTTAATGGAGTTGGTTATTGGGTTCCGAAGGGAAGGAGAACAGGAAGCAGTCACCCACCGACAAATATATCTGTACCACACGTACGCGTGTAGTCTTGTTGATGTGGTCGTATTTGTCGTTTGTCGCCCTGCGAGAATCGATACTATTCCTAATGAAGTGACATTTCGCCTGAAACGAATAAATTACGTTTATTTTACGTCGCGCAAAACTTAGGAGACTCTCACGTTAATTTATACGCAATTCAAGGTAACGGTGCTAATAGAGTCATCCTTTTGTGTCTAAATTTAAAGTTTATGATAACATTGCATTTGAAAGTGTTCACGCGCGTTCAATGAACACAATAAACAACCACATACACAACATGTGCGGTTGCTCAACTATTTCATCACCATATCCCATAATCTGTTTATGCGCGTTGCTATTATATTCTGCTTTTTGCCTCAATGTTTCAATGACAGACGTGCGAAATGTTATCTTTCATGCGAGTTCACGTTGACAAGATGTTTCATATTTATTGAAAAATGATTTATGATGAGGAACATCAGCTTTCAATAAAATTCGATTCGAAAGAATCGCCGAATATATTACGAATTTTTCAGAGTAAAGTTTGTTGAACTTTTAGGATATTAAATTTCTTCATATCGTAATTGGAAAGTTAGGAAATAGGCTTTTTAAACCAAATTTAAATCATAAAAGAACGAAAGGTTTCTGAACCTGTTAGCACCTAAAAATAGCTTAGAGGTACAATAGGTAGTTTATTTTAGAATAATGATTGGTAAACGAATTATTTCCGCAATATAACTGCGTTAATTAAAAGTAAATTATACACTCTTCTATTATAATAGAGACTATGGGGGTGCGTTTAATACCTTTTGAGCTAATATAATCAATCATTCGACATGCACACGTATGGTGTGTGGTCATTACACTCTATTGCCCGAATATAAATTCAACATTTTCTTATCATTTCATAGATTATGAAGCGAAGCTATTGATTATAGCTGAATGAGTTCCGATACACCTTATAATTGATGTCCGTACGAATACACGAACACGTAAACAAAACGGAACAAGGAACGCGTGAATAAATATTTGAGCTGCTGCTCTCGTTGATTATGCAACATTTATTGGCGAATGGGCGGCTCGATCTGAATATTTAATGCCGCTGGAGCCGCCGTCATTGCCGCCAACGCGCGACGGCTACTGAGCAAATTTTTATGCATCGATGGTAACGACTAAACGGGAAACCCTATTATGATGTCATTATATTCGCTTTGGTTACTAACGCTTCGACGAACCGTATTGTTCTCTTCATTTGCATGACGCGACATATAATTCGCCATTAGAATATTGCGTGAATACTTTCAATTTATCAATTATTAACGTTGCATTCAATATCGTCGTGTGACATATCCGATGTTTGTGTCGTCGCTCACTATTGTTTGACTGGTGTTAATTATCCGACTGCAATTGATTATGTGGTTGGTGGATCAGAGTACATTACGTTTGATTGTCATAAGCACATGAGTTATGCTGCACTTGACAAATCCAATTATTCAAAGACGTTCCGCAATTTGATACTTAACTGTTCATCAACATTAAATCGTGCCGCAAATCGTAAAATCCTCCGCAAATGTGTGAAAGAGAAGAAAATATTAACGTTCACCTTGCACCACTGGGGCAACGATTTGTTGAAGAGGGTGGTAAAGATAAATCCTGATCAGGATCGTTGGAGCACCTTGAAAGAATTGTTGGAAAATCCGAATCCTTTACCTTGCAAAAATAAATCATCCACTTAGATTTAAAGCACCATGCATCATCATTTTCAAAAGAATAAACGTAAAATAAAGTTTAAAATTTTAAAATAAATTAAATACCTCGATAAAATAACCGATTCGACTACCGAAAATGAATTGTGAACAATTCAAAGCATTTACGAATATATACAAGTACGTGAATTGAATGACGAACCGAAACAAAATATTAAAAACACTCGAAAAATGGTTTGACATAAATTTTAAAGCACGAAAATATTTTTAAAGTTATTAATATTAATTGTAAATCTATATTCTTACTCTCCTTGCTTTATTTTACTTTTTTGCCAATATCTTAATAAACATGAGTGTTAATAAAATTGTTTGGTATTACATCTACATAACTTTAGTCTGTTTTCTATCAATGTTGAAATAAAATTAAGGCTAAGTTTATTTAAATAGGAGTTGAATTGAGTAATAATTACCATTCAATCCATGGTTTATTTGTATCCAGAATGATCAAACGAGGCTAAGTGGATTTATTTGTAGACGAGAAAATTACACAACAAGCAAAAATGGATTGAATAATATTGTAGGTAATAATGCAACACCTGTGGATTTATCCTGTTCAAACTTTGGTTATATAAAGTTTCGCAAGTATCACAAAAGGTAATTAAACCCCGTATTGAGTTTATCCTGGGACTGACTACTGTCTGAAGACCGAAACAAAACGAATACTCTTGAACACACCATGAAAGGTCAAATTGTTGAATTTGCCATTACAATTTTTTCAGACTCACAAGCTCCCCTTAAAAGGCGAAACCACAGGTTACACATTAAATAGCCAGACCTCGTTATTTATATAAATAAATGATACAGATATGAAAAACAAATTTAAAATGCATAATGACTTTCCCGAGGACGTGATAAATAATAAACATTATGCTCGTTAGATTAGACAAATTATCCTTACTCTAAATAATATATTCTATTGCTCCCTCTTCCTTGCATCTCCTCAACATCAGCTATTTCTAATATTGATTACGGTTTGACTCGTGACAAGTAATTTACATGCCAGCGGCCTGAAATATCACGCGCGAGTAGTGCACTTCATCAGTCGCCGCCAACTTTGCCAAACAATCGTACAAAAGGGTCACCAAAAGCACTAATATATATATAAACAGTGAAGCAACCACCCCCAGTCCGTCATTGTTTGCGAAATTCATTTTCGTCCTGACCTACATCTGTCTTCAACCGCTGAAAATTGCGCCGCGCTTCAATAGCACTCTGTCTATTATTTGACTTAATATTTTTCATCGCGGCTGAAATGTATCACCGCTTGAAAATTAATTATGCCTTCTGTAATTACACCTTATATACATGTAATTGCAATCCACAGAGCTATTTAAATATGCAGCATTCGTTCGCGCAATTCGCGACACTTTTTTAAGAGGCAAGTAATTACAAACTTACCACCTTTTCTGTCAAAGTTCTAAGCCGTTTCAACCAAGTATAAAAACAGCGCCCTAAGCAAATAGCACGTGGTGCTAAGGAGAAAGTAAGAAACAAGAGGAAAAAGTGAATGTGCGTTTAAAACTCTTTTCATTAATGAAGACCGAACGTCTTCTCAAGTCAAAAGTTTGCAAGTAACATCAATAAACTTGCATCTCGTGAATGCAACCATCGCCAGCAAAAAATGGCGCACGCGACATGATGTAATATTTAAGCGATGTAACAATAAAAGTGTCCGCAAACTTCTTCGTCATTCTATTAAATTAAATGGACGTTTGAAGTTCGTTCATGATTTATAGTGCTAAAAACTAACAAGACTAATGCGCGCAACGTGGAGTTTTATTTTAGACGTCATGCAATTTATAAATGTATATTCATTTTTTAACGTTTGAATGCATTCCTTCCGACGGGAAAATGGCTGTGAGTGAGACGTCGACGTCGGTGGTAATAATAAGCGAAGGATAATAACTCATCCTAGGACTTAGCACTCTTTTCCTGCTCATCCCTCATTCAATGGCGCATACTTTTTTCTCGCTAGTTCGCCAACTCATAAACGCGCATCGACGAGAATGTCCATAATTTTAAAGCCATCAAAGCGAAATGCGCAAAAGTACTGCGGATATTACGTCATTTATATTTTACGTTTGATTTACTTGGAAATTTCTTTTTTGGCAGCATTTAGGATGATTTAAAGAGAGAAGTGCGCATGAATAAGGAATTCATTTCTACTCTCGCATAAAGCATAAAAGTTGCTATCTAGGCGCTTTAAACATCGATTCATTGAATGGAAAAGCGAGCGGAAGAGTAACGACGGTCGGGCGCGCTATTTTCGAGTAAAAAGCGCAATATTTCCGTATTATCCATCGGCGCAACTTTGTTGCAACTGCGCTTTGCATTGTTACGACGTTTTCTCATAAAGCTAGCAAATGTCCCTTACTTTTCCGCATTGGAAATATGAAGCGAAAATGAATCAAAGAAATTGATCAAAAGTAATAACTAACACAATTTACTTTATGCTTAAAATAGAAAATCGAAATTCTCAAAGAGTTTTCACACGAATTAAGTGAATTAATTACACGCCGCACAGCGTAGAGAGTTTGCGGTAGAGTTTTTAATTAATGTAAAACACTCGCATTACGCTGAGTGCGCATCAAACAATGTCAAAACAACTTTAGATGTTTCATGTCAGCGTTCGTCCGTGAATCGCAAAAGTGCAATTGCAAATTGCACTTCCAGTCCGACTGGCAGCATTCGTACAGTTGCTGCCAATCAAAGTGGACTCAGTGAATGCTAAACTTTCCATCCCTATTCGATGTGCATGCACGCGCATCTCAAGTCACGTACCGAGTGTATTGAAAAAATTCAATTTATCTGCAGATTTTTAACAATCTTCATATCACGTTAGCATATTTCGAAGCTATATTGTTAGCGGTCGTCATAAATCTACTCAGCTTTAATGGATGAGCACCTAACTAGTTCGATAATCTTGAATTCTGATTGAGTTACGCGCAAGTGTGGTATTAGGAGATTTGGCATGCAGAGAGTGCCAATATCCAAGAATTGCATTCGGTGGCAAGCCGCGAATGATTTCCAATCACCGTATCGAAATCAAATTCAGTGGTTCGTGTCAAATTTCACCAGGAAACCGTAAGATTTATAATTCGTGTGGCAGTGCTTCTATTATCCGAAAAGTTAATAAATCTCATGTCACTATAATATCAGAATAATATCAAGTAGAATATAATTTTTGAATATTTTTTGTCGAATAACAGTAAAACAAATTAGTCGAAAAGATAAATAAATACGATTGGTCACACGAATGTAGGTACATAAATATTAATCAAATATTGACTGCTCTCACTTGGGTAATAAATATGTTAAATTACATTGCTCTCGATGAATGCGAGGCATTAAACTGGCTCTATTTATACATCAACAGGCATGCATCGTGTTATAATCGCAATTAAAATGCATATGCAGCATGCCAATGCATCTCATAACATAATCGGATGATGCGTGGTTTTTAAATACGCGAACCACCAAATGCAAAGATAACCACGCCACCGAGAAAATTGCTCAACAAGCGAGTGTAATTACGTCGGATGGAAATGAAAAATGCATAAGCAGTTTTTATTAGTGCGCGCTGCCGTTTCGCATTCAGTTTATTATTTATTGCTCGAGCAGTGAGCGATTTTTTAATCAAAATCTACATCTCTTTGTCGTTCTTCCACAAACGCCGCAATGGGGCATTTATCAATGCGATCATAATTTTGCAGCTCAAACAGCTTGTCATAAAAGTAATTATTAATATTTTTAGTGCACATTTTCTAATGAATAACTTCTTTGTTCGGGGAGGAAACTGGGTCGTTTAGCAATTAGAAATATGGCTGCAAATTAATACAGTTGTACTAAAAATTCATACAAATGCTGCACAGCGACGAAAACCAATTTGGTTCATGGAAAATGCACGAATAACTTTGCGAGGCTTTTATTTAATAGCTGCCGGCGTAAAAACAGGAAATGCTAAATAAGCCCGTGTGCTCCACATGTGTACATTTCCTCCCTATAATACACACACACAATATTCGAGATAAGTTCGCATAAAACACCGGAAATACTTGAAAGCATGTTACAGTCAAAATATTCAAAGGCGGAATTTCCGTATTCGTTGCTTTTGAAGTATTGCTTCTACTTAAAAAATTACCTATTCGCAATAAATCATATTCAGGATTAAACTCATCAATAAATACACCGTATTTTTTCTTTTACTGCAAACTTTTTAAATTCCCTTAAAACTCTTCCAAGATTTACGTATTTATAAGAAGAACTTGACCGTGAAAATAAAGCTTGCTTAGCTTTTAAGATGGAGAAAAAAAGCATTAAATTGCGTTTATTACAAAATTGCACGTAATCATAAAGTTAATAAGTAAATTTTCTTAAGATTGAGGCGCAATGCGACTGCACGTTAAGTAAACGGCGATAAAAGGAGGAAATAAAAGTGGAAAGCGTTGAATAAGAAAATCATTAATCATCCACTTTCGAGAAGCGTCTTAAAATGAAAGTCTTGTCTGCACGCAAAACGCGAAGATGGAGAGCCGAAGAGGGTGGCTCTTTAAACTTTTCCGTTTTTTGCCTCATCAGACGTGTTGAAACAAAACGACTTCTTTCTGCGCGCACTGCCGCTGATTTCCTCTTCGACTCACTGAGTAATAAATCTAATTACCAATGAATGTAATTATAATGTATCTTTTCGCCAGCGGCCATGCAAATTTCCCTGCTTGGATATTCACTTTGCGATAGCAGATAGATGTATTTAAAATGACACAAAATAGAAGATAAACTGCGCTTCGGCACACAGGGAACGAAAATTGGATGATGACGGAATATTAAAACTTATCTCGCTCCCTCCGGCATCGCAACGTGTGGTCAAATGAAATAAGGAAGTAGAACCAACTGAACGAGAAGCGCCAACTCGCAGTGGAATTGATGTGGATTATAAAAGTGCAGTTGCCTTAGATGGTGCTACCACATTCGACTTTTCCATT
>JARJDV010005104.1:0-44165 GCA_030264675.1 Anaulacaspis nigra | reverse complement strand
TAATATACAATGGTGGTATATCGGGTATTCGAATCGGATTTTTACCATGTAACTTTAGAGTTGCTCTGATTGAATGATATTTTTCGGTGTATTCGCCATACTCATTCAGTGGTGCATCATAATCGTAACTGTTTGTAGTCGGTTGAAAGCCGGAATTGTCAGCGCGACCATTATTTACATTCGCTCCGTTCATAAACCCGAAATTTGTACCACCATGGAACATGTAAAAGTTTACACTAGCAGGGTAGTTTAAAATGTCTATTAGTGTTGAAACGAAATATTTATGTGATTTTCTATGATGGTGTTCAGTCCAGTGATCAAACCAACCCGACCAATATTCCATCACCATAGATGGTTTACTCGGCTGATAGGTTTGCATGATATCCAATTCATGTTTTGCACCACCTCCAAAATTGGCTGTGTATAATACACCTGGTATTTGCCCGTAATTTCCTAGCCCCGCACCATCAGATGTGAACAATAATTCTTTAACTCCATTATCCAATAAAATATTTTTCATTCCTTCCATATAAGGTACGTCTTTTCTTGCTATGCTTCCATATTCATTTTCAATTTGGAATGCTATAATTGGACCACCTTTGGTGAATTGCAATAATGTCAAAATACTTAAAATTGCCTGAAAGTATTTTTTCACATGGGACATAAAAACTTCGTCACTGGTTCGTACTTTGATACCCTTCTTACGTAATAGCCAGGCTGGTAATCCGCCAAATTCCCATTCGGTGCAAATATATGGGCCTGGACGCACAATTGCCAGCAAGTCTTCTTCCTGTGCGATTTTCAAAAACTTTTTAATATCGAGGAACTGTTCAAAATCGGATCCACCCTGGCCAAAGTCGAAAACACCATCGTTGAATTCGTGCAAATTCCATGGTACGTATGTTTCAACGGTATTTAAACCTGCTGCACGCATTTTTTGTAAACGGTCACGCCAATATTCGGGATGTACTCGAAAGTAGTGCATTGCACCACTGTAAATCGTAATATTCTTGTTGTTGAGGGTGAAGTATGGTTGATCAGCCGATAAGCCAGCTTCGATTCCCCCGCCTGTATAATATTCATACACAGTAGGTAACGACATTTCGATAGAGAAAACTTTTAAGCGACTTCAAGCGTTCCAACTGGAAATTGAAATGCTTACCATAACATTCAGTGCACTCTATTTATACCAACGTTACTGAAAAATAATTGCTCTTATCAAGTACTTAAACAAATTATAAGAATTAGCTATGTTGTCGATCAACGTATTTTCCATATTATTATATTTTGTCGAAATAAACGATTTATTCGCATGCTGCGTTAATATTTCCGATGTGATTCGTAAATAAAAAGTCCTCGTTTAAATTTCTACAAACTCATGATAAAATTAATTCGCATATAGTGAGTGGACAACTTTCAAGTCAGATAGTAAAAATACAACGTGATTAATTCGAAATTCCCCAGAAAATCAGAACCGTGAATTGTATAATGATATTCGCAGTGGGTTTCATAATAATTTATTTTATTTATATAGTACAATATCCTGTATAACATAGACGGGCGTTTGTTAATACTTTAGGAATTGCAAAGAAGGTATGAATGCGGTTCTGGTCCTGTCCATGCTGTTTAATCGTGTGTATCGCTTGCTTATACCGTGTTTTTATAAATAATTTGTTGTTTCCTTGATAATTTCGATCCGATAATTTATTATGAAATCTGGATGCGTTGCAAAGAGGGCGTACCAGCATAATGGTGATAATCTCAGGAGTGTTTGGTGGCGATAAATAATTATGACACTGAGCCAAAATTAATGTCTATGGGGAGCTGAGTAATAATTCGCAAAAGCGGGTGGTACGCTAAATAAGTTTGGTAATCACTTGTCTTACTGAAAGGATTCATTCAAATTGAGCACATTAGTTATATAAATAAATATATATTAAAATACAGATTTAGATGGTAATTTAACAATACTTGTACATTCAATACTTTATTAATTTGAAATATCTGTTACATAACACCTATATCAATTTAGGTGTACTGAAAATTGGTGATAAGGAAAACTTGATACTATCAGTCGCATCAAAATGTTCAAATATCATTATCACGTTATCGCCCTTTTTCAAGAATGGAGCTGGCAGATATGCTGTTTGTTGAGGTCCCAATTTGGAATATCGAGAGAGGACAAAGTTGTTGACAATAATGATGCCTTTGCCCCAGTCGCGCATATCAATAAACGTGTCATATTCTGATTCAGTGTCTAATGTTAGAATGGCTTTATAAATTTTTGGACCAGTTATTCTATCCGAATTGTAAGGTTCCCAGTTTTCATAATATCCATTGTAGTAGGTATGGAACTCTAGAGGATATACCCAGAAATCTTTAAGTTCTTTGTTATTGAATAGTAATTGATCTTCTTGTAGACCTTTGAACTGAACAAAATGTTCTAAACCGCCGAAGTTCACGCGCCCCCAATTCTCAACTATCAAGTCCAAAGTACAGTTGAGACATTCTTTATTTATGACTAACGATTCATCTTTCGCCTTCCAATACCCGAAATTATTTAAGTCAGCTGCCGTATTCAATACAGGACTTAGTAGTTCTCCGTTCACCAGAACCATAAGAGTGTCGGTTACATGACCACGAATTTTGATTGTTGAGTTGGCTGGAATATCAAGGAATTCCTTACGGTATACAATGTATCCATACTTTTGACCACCGGAAATGGGCATTACCTCCATTGGTCCTACTTCTTTGGATTCCAATTTCAAATGCAGTTTCTCCATTGATTTAAGTAAGTTTTCGAACGTGAGTTCTTCAGTTATGGCTAATTTGGGATACTGTCTTCGCTTGATATCCAACGATGGCATTTCGGGTAGTCTGATCGGATTTTTGCCATATAATTGTAAAGCTGCTCTGATCAAATAGTACTTTTGGGTGTATTCTCCATGTTCATTCAGTGGTGCATCGTAATCGTAACTGTTTGTGGTAGGTTGAAAGCCAGAATTATCAAGATTGCCGTTATCTTTATTTGCTCCATTCATAAATCCGAAATTTGTACCACCATGGAACATGTAAAAGTTTACACTAGCAGGGTAGTTTAAAATTTCGAGTAGTGTTGAAGCAAAAGTTGCTGGCGAAGTTACATGGTGTTCTTCACTCCAATGGTCAAACCATCCCGACCAGTATTCCATCACCATTGACGGCTTACCCGGTTGATATGTTTGCATGATATCCAATTGGTTTTTAACGTCGCCAGCGAAATTCGCAGTGTATAAAACACCTGGTATTTGCCCTAGATTTCCTATCCCAGGACCATCAGATGTAAATAGTAATTCTTTAACACCGTTGTCTAATAATATCTTTTTTATTCCTTCCAGATACGGCAAGTCTTTTCTTCCAACGCTTCCATACTCGTTCTCAATTTGGAATGCTATAATTGGGCCGCCTT
Source organism: Anaulacaspis nigra (assembly GCA_030264675.1). Taxonomy (NCBI): domain Eukaryota; kingdom Metazoa; phylum Arthropoda; class Insecta; order Coleoptera; family Staphylinidae; genus Anaulacaspis; species Anaulacaspis nigra. The sequence goes on along the minus strand of JARJDV010005104.1, from coordinate 40,717 downwards.
TGGTGAATTGCAATAACGTCAAAATGCTTAAAATTGCTTGGAAGTATCTTTTCACGTGGGACATAAAAACTTCGTCACTAGTTCGTACTTTGATGCCCTTCTTACGCAACAACCAGGCTGGCAATCCGCCAAATTCCCACTCGGAGCAGATATATGGGCCTGGACGCACAATCGCCAGCAAGTCTTCTTCCTGTGCGATTTTCAAAAACTTTTCAATGTCGAGAAATTGCTGAAAATCGGATCCACCGTGGCCCAGATCAAAAACACCATCGTCGAATTCGTGTAAATTCCATGGTACGTATGTTTCAACCGTATTCAAACCTGCTGCACGCATTTTACGCAAGCGATCACGCCAATATTCTGGGGGTACGCGAAAGTAATGCATTGCACCACTGTAAATCGTAATATTCTTGTTATTGAGGGTGAAGTATGGTTGATCAGCCGATAAGCCAGCGTTGATTCCCCCACCCGCGAAATATTCGTACGTAGTTGGTAAAGACATTGCGTAAACTTTTGAGTGACTCTAATGGTTCCAGTTGGAAATTGAACTGGTTGCAACAAATCGCTTTGTGAACTATTTATAGCAATATTTAACCCAAAAATAATTGCGCTTATCAAGTACTTGAACAAATTACAGTGTTGTTTATCCACGTATATTCGATATTAATCTATTTTGGAGTAGTAATGATTTGTTCGCATGCTGCGTTAATTTTTAGGATGATTGAATTGCTTACGATAAATGATATGATTCGCAAATAAAGTTGTCGATTAAATTTCTATTAGCTCATAAGCAAAATTAGCAGCATTTAATCAGCGTGAAAATTGGAAGCCATGTATCAAAAATACAATACTATTAACTATAAGCTTCTCAGAATACCACAACTATCTCATTAAATTCCAAGTAAACAGTGAATCTTGTAGTGTGTTACATAAATATCAAACGTTTCTTGAGTATAGCTTCGCTGTACCGCGAAATTACGATCATCATTTATCCCCGAAACTAATACGGGTCTTTTATTGTTAAGTATTCATTGTTCGGTTCCAAAACATGAACTTGTTTTGTTAATATTTTAGGATCCGCTGGAATAGAAAAGGCACGAATGGGGTTTCGTTACAGTTCATTACGTCGTGCTTGAATGTACGGCTGCATCCTTATCTCATTTAAGTATGCGTAAACAATATGACGTAGTCTCTGAGTGTTTCTCAAAGGAATTGCATTTTTGGCATTCTCTTATCACTTTTGCAAAGTTAGTGTTGTGTTTATGTTTGCTCTCATAAGTCATGTTTTCTCAATGTGTTTACTTAAGCAGATGGTAAAAACAATGATCGCGATTGTGTTGAACAATATGCATCATAGTGAAGATGATAAGTCGTTTTTTAATTTTTGCCCCGGAAGTTTGTGCACGTTTCAAACAGATTTAATTAGAATGTATTACGAGCATTCAATGTGTAACAAAATTGGCTTACTTTGCAGCAAACTTAGTTTCTAAACTTTAGGAGTATTACATTTTCTGCCTTGATTTAATGGGCACCACTTAAGTAATAAGTTACAACATTAATCAGGAGGTGTACTGATTAGTATTGTCATTACATTATTGTTGAACAATTATCTCATGTTCAGCTTTAAACATTTACCGTTCCATCATGCTTATTAAGCATTTCAGCATTTTCATGATTGATGCATTAACAATGCCAAAACAACAAATAGCTGATTGCATAAAGATGAGTCGTGAAAGTGATTAATGAAACGTGACAATTGGTGAATAATTAGACGAGGAATTAAAATCATACTTTATGAGTATTTTATTACAAAAATAAAGGTATGGAAATTTTTACACTTAGTATATGAAAATTTGCTAACGTTTAACATTACCTAATCAAGAAATCCACTAAGAACAATTTACTTAGGAGCTATTCTACATACTTATCAAGCGTTAATTAAATGTTTAGATAAATAATCTTATACATTACGATTTGTTTTACAAAAATATTATTTGCCTACGATTAGTTTAAATAGGGGTCATAACAGAGAAAACAGTTTTCCTAATACAATAGTATACATACTTTTCGATTGGCAGTTTGACAAAGAATGAAATATTGGGACTTCTATTGGCATTGCTTAATTGCTTATAATTAATACGTTACGTTTCGTTTCAGATTACTTCCTGTATATGAAGGGCGAATCGTGCGAGTAATGAGATGGCAATGGTTCATGGCTTGGCACAGCGAAGTCTTTCCATAAGTTCAGGTCCACAGCTGGCAGGGCTTCGCATGGCACTACCTCGTTGCTGGAAAAATAATTGAAATGTAAGTTTTATATTACTTAGTAGCAAATTTATGGGATTTATACCTGTGGGAAATGCGTTCAAAACCACGTGGTTGCATGGACTGAACGTGATGAGCATTATCGCAAAGCAACCGAGAGATACTGGCTTTTCTGATCTCATTGAGTTGAGATGGAGTGAAACCATTGACGTGTTCACTATGCTCATACCAGAAACGATCACCAGCTCTTGTTCTGAAGAATTGTTCAGTAAGAATGCATAAGAATGTTGGACCAGCAAGAGTTCCAGGGACATGAGCTTCGAGTGATCCACCGACTGTAAGGTCAACATCATCAGGGCTGCCGTAGAGTTGGCTGAGTTTATCCACGTTCTAAAATGTAAAGTGGATTTAGTATTTGGTGATTTACAAGTGAATTATTTTCAGGGTCATACATCCTTGGAGATAACATCTAGGAAGTCTTCAAAGCCATGGGCCTTTGGCAGTCCGCAGAATTGACGCATATCATTGTAGGAAGCCAAGGCATGGTCACGGTTTCTTTGAATGTCCGTGGCTTTCAAATCACCGCCGAATGGTTGATTGCCTCTGAAGAGGAAATGCGTGATTTCACTGTCGTGGAATTGGTCGTTGTTCATTTCCGGCTGGCTCAGAAGACCACGAGAGAGATCATCGAAATTATTACCCTGTTCGAGGACAGATGGACGAAGGAACCAATCGCTGAGGCGGATAGCACCATTGGTTCCACGATGTTCGGACACGAGGCTGCAAGGATAAAAGGTATGTTAAGATTATTATTACTTTATCTTAAATATTATAACGTACTCAAGACGTCCCGCAATTGCCGAATGGAAGTATCTGAAAGCTGCTGTTGAGTGCTCGTTGATAATGGTAGGATCGACAGATTCTTGATAATCATCAACGTGTCCTTTAGTTTGGTATAAAATACGATTTTTCAATGAATTTTCCAAGCCGATAAAGATAGGCAACCATTCGTAGTAAGAAATATGCTGATGTTCAGCAATTGCGATCTTGCGCGCCTCTTGGAAAATTGTCTCGTCATCCCAATGTGGGTTGATGTGGCTGAGTGTGGTGGCAATGCGGTTGTGTTCACGCAACAGAACGATTTGCAACAATGTCAATTGTGGGTTTTGGTTGATACGCGAATCGCCAGCCATGTAGCATACTTCGGTAGGTGTTTGCAATGCGCAACCGGAAGTGTTGGTTGCACGTGGTGGCCACTGTTTTCCGTGTCTGATGTCAACACGCATAAGGCCGTTTTGGAATTGACGAAGCGATTGGGCCATTTGGTCGTTATTGCCGTAGACGATTGAGAGATCCAAGAAGTGATTGACGGCAGTCAACTATTATATCGAGCATTAGTAACTTAATTATAGAAATAAGATTAATACACACTTGTTCAGCTGGTGTATATTGTGATACGCATCGTCTATCCTGAGTGGTAATTGTACGCACAAAGTTCATACATTTCATGTTGGTTTGCGCATGAGCTGGATCATCATCAGGGATGACAATTGGGAAACAGTGGTCGGGAGAATTGGCCAGCTCCAAAAGTTGTCCATCATTTGTACAACAACGCGTTTGATGAGGTTCTATAAAAATAAACAGCATTAATACGCGCTGGAATTAAGTAAAAAGTTACAACTTACGAGCTTGAGTACTTCCCGCAATCATACTCATGTCGTGGGTAATAATTTGACCGTATTGCATAGCAGCCAGTGTCCACTTGGGATCCTCGAGTGGCACATCAGGATACAAAACTAAACTAACAACGCGTGCTAAAGGCAATGGTTTGCCACTCTTTGATTCGGTTGGCGTGCTGATACCATCAGCATATTGAGCGGGCAGCAAGCGTGTGTAAGGTGTATTAGGTGTACCCAAGACTGGGTTTTTTAGGTTATTACAGGAACCATCATAGGAACGATAGCGAGTTTTGGGGCAGCTAGCTGGTGGTGTACCACAACCCAATGTAATTGGGTCCACTGTAGTCTGTTGTACTGGAGGTGCTAAAGTTGGTGCAAAGAAATTATCCCTGAAATTGAGAAATCATAAATTATAATTTAGTTCAAAGAAGATAATTACTAATTACCCTCCAAATGAGCTTCCCAGTGAACCACCGAAGAGTGAGTGCCCCCCTAGTGAATTAAACGTATCGTAGAGCGGATTATTAAAGAGCGAACTCTTGAAGTTGTGTTGATTTTTAAGAAATACATAGCTCGATTGCGGTTCGCCTAAAACGCAAACACTTTGCAGTGCTGCCAGTACCATTAGCATCCACATGTTTTTATTGCTGAAATAAATCAAACACGAAACAATTAGTTTATGGGCGTAGAGTCCTTGAGTGGATTAATTGTGAAAAGGCCTAGTGATTAATATATCTACGCTAACTGTTCTTGGATTATGCGCGCACGAAACGGTCATTATTTGCGCAGTTTGAGCCTTATATTGTATTTCATTTAAATTAAATGAGTTTATTAATGATTGCTAATCAGTAACAGGTGCTTATATTATAGAAAGACATGAAATGCAATCGGCGGTTGCATGTCATTAAGTAATAGGCCTTCACATTGCAACAATTCCAGTCATTGAATATATTAATTGCCGGCTTTTGCTAAATATTTGTAAATATTTAGTTTGCTTCATAACGCAACTTTACATGTTTGTATTTTCTCCAATGTGACATCTTCCAACTGTATAACATGTTCAACATTTCTCAACGATTTAGAAAAGTTTTTTCTACGCTAATTTGCAGAATTGCAGCATACGTCAAACGAAATTGCTTGCTTTATTGACAATTATACCCGTTAACTGCGTGCTTATTAGTTGTAACGTTTTAATTATGAGGTTGCAATGACAATAACCACAAGACTTGCCGCACACTCTACCTGTTTGCGGGTATATTTTGTAAGATGATTATTTCTGCAAAACTTTTTACACGCTTTAATTGAATTGTCTATGAAGTTCTCATATTTTATGTGCGTTTTTCAATAGCGTGTGTATTCAAATTGCTTAAACCACAACTGATGGTTTCTTCTTCAATTAGTTTGCAATGTCGCGGAAAAAGCAATGAATTAAAGTTTGCCTTAAAGACCTTGTCAGATTAACGACTCTCTTACTATTTCTATATTCCAGCTGGCATTGTATCGGTTAGAATCAAGCATAATTTCAGAATTAAACACTTTGCAATGACAGGTTTTGACCGCTTTGATCGGGTGAAAGCATTCACCGTTTGATTATAATTTATGCATACATGTTATGCGTATGTTATCAGTGAAGTTACACGGACGGCCAATGAATTGCTGCATTTTATTCTTTCACTCGTATTGATTTACTTTTTGCACTAATCTCGAGTGTAATTATAAGCCAAGAACGCAGATCGGCAGATTTCTAAATCGAAATTATTCGATTCAAGTATTAATATATTAATGACGCAAACAAATTGCTTCCTCCATTCATAAGTCGAAATCGGGTGTTGCTAATTTAGAGACGATGTATTTACATTTTTGCGCGCCACACCGACTGACTAGAACAAAACAATTTTGCAATGCAGTTTGCGGAGAAAGGTGAACGACTTTAAGATAGGGATTTATTCGAATTTATGGAGCTGTCTCTCCAAGCGGTGTGGTTGTTCTTATGCAGCATGCTATCACGATCGTGATAATCGCTTCGTAAACATTGAAATTACGCTGGAGGTATTCACTTGATTTTAGTCATTGAAACGGCGCATTTCCTGAATGCTGGTATGTAACAATGCGGCCGTGTTTAGATTCGTTTCATTGAGTCATTAATGGGACTCGTTCTGAAGATGAAATGTCACAGTTCAAAATCAACGTAATCGCTTAAATAGCAACTTGTTTTGCTTTATGCGGTAAAAATGCAATCAATTATGAGCATTTAAATATTTCAAGATCAATGTTTGTTTATTTGAATTTTGCAGTTCAAGTTCAATTGGATTTTAAAATTCTAGCAGAAATTTACGTAATTTAAATTGATTAAATCAATTAGAATAATAATACGACTCAAGTAGCAATTAGAATATATCATCATTAATCAGGTTACCGGATTGCTAAACGACTGGAATTGTTGTTTATACAATCGACAGTTGATTTACTCTTTGTTGTCATATCATCCAAGGAGGTGCATTCGTGCTGCTCTGGCCATTCACTTGCTGATTTCCATACGCGTCACGCAGCAGCATTTTATTAAACAATACGCGCGAGGAAAACGATAAATTGCGGTTAGGTAATAACTTTAATTATTCAGATCAATATTGTGCTGAACAATAGCGTGCAGACTTTTCCTTCTCATTTTGCGACTACAATGAAAAACAGCAACCTCCAGGTTTATAATGAAAAATATTAATTAATTTTTAATATACATCCACATATTTTCCTCTTTGGTCATAAGTATTCGAAGCGAAAGAATTGTTATAGAACATTGTTTACTATGACAAGGCATCAACGTCTCAAGAAGTGAATGTGATTTGTATGAATATTTAGAAGAGGTGTTTTCATGACTGAGCAGTTTTTAAACGTTTCAATCAAGTTGCTGTTATGTCTGCTTGTTTGTCTCGGAATTAGAATTTTGAAATTGGTATCGACTTCCCGATTTGTTATCGAAAGTTTATGCTTAGAAAATGTTAAGATAATAAATGTTCAAATTGTTAGCTAATTTCATTGTTGCGACAAGCGTAGATGAAATATATATAACGTGCCTGTGCCTGTCAAATAGTGTAGGCGTTCACTGTCTGCCGCTCGAGCTTTGTTTAGGGCAAAACAATTGTACGGGGAATCGTATATGGTCGTAAGGGAATCGCATATGCTCGTGAGGGAATCGTAGACGATAGGGTAAACACGAATGTACATGAGCATATGATATATTTTTATTATATGTATATAATATATTTCGTGCATTATGGTATACTTTTCATTAAAAATTAAGAATTATTAAATCGTGTAAAGTTATGAAGGTTGTTATGCCAAACAATAAGCATAGGTTGTTGACAAAACAACTGTTTATGCGCTGATAGGAACTATTTTTGTGTTTTGCGAATAGTATTGAAAAATATTTGGAATGGAAATAAAAACAATTGCCCGTAGACGGGTGACGTTAGAACTCACGGCCATGCATGGGTGATGGGCCATACTTGGAAGAATTAATTCTAATTTTCGAAGGAATTCCTTCTCAATCTGTATTTGTGGATATGGTGAAAGAATTCAAACGGATTCAAATAGAAATCTGCTTTGTTTGATGATTGTACGCATTTTTAGTTCGTAAGAAATAATTGGTTTATAGATTGTTTCTATTTTTATTGCACATTTCTAGAGAGAGGTTGAAAAGGATATAGTTTTTAATATTTTGTTTTACGCATTCACCATTGATAGATAATGTTGATAGATTATAAACAAAAAGATTTTATTTCTGCAATGAATATTGATTTAAAATTGAATGGGATTTCTACTTTTTTTCTCTAATTACATGACTTGAAATAACAATGCCAATCGAATTAACATTAACACATTTGCGGTTAATGCGTTATGACCACTTGTAATTAATTATGCAAAGAGTTTCCTGTTTCGTGCGCGCTATTAACTGCAACACTAATTGGCGTATTTTTCTCTGGATTGATTAGAGTTGTATTAACGCCAATGAAAATATACGAATAATTATTAAATTTCTCAGCGCATTTTTCATAGTGTGAAAATGAAACGATACGCACTGTAATGAGAAATCTTGCATAAGTGCATTATTATATTACGTGTATGCTGCGAAAATTCCGTGCAGAAATAAACAATAAACGCACAATTCAATCATTGATGAACGCGGTATTTGCAACGAGATGAAATTGCAAATACGTTTGCTACGAGAGAGGTGAATTGAGAATGTGGAATTCAGAGTATTTTCAGTGCACAAAGAAAGTTTTCGCTTCCGTTGTGTATTAATTTTTCTTTGTTTTTTCTCCATTTGCTACTTCTAAGATACTTTCTTTTTATGTGATGAATTAGTCAATAACAGATTGCACGTATCACTCTTACTTTCGTGGCGAAATTCATTAGGAAACTCAGAAGAAATTAGAAAAGTAAATTATTTCACGATCGACAGTTATTAACAAAATTTTTTCCGCTTAGAACATTTTAAAACCACATAAATTATCATCAAATGCCTTTAGTAGTAGCGAGCAAAGTAAAAGCGAAAAAAACACAAAGGCTACCTAACCGAATTAATTACTAAACTCATTTCCTGAAACGTAAAATTCATGTAAAACTCGTTAATATTTTAGCAGTTCATCTTCCTGATTAGGTAGGTAATCAATACCGAGCAATTCATAACGTAGTAGTACAAAACCGTCTAATTTTACACCGTCGAAAGTTGAAAATGTGGAAATACGCTCGTATGAATGGGCACGGTGTGCGCGCGCGAACGAGTGAAAAGCCCAATGGAATATTCATTGAGCACATCATAATTTACATGTGCGGATCGTAACGTGCGAATTTGCATTGCTAACCAGCGTAACTAACTGTACTCGTTGTACAAATCGCGAACATCACAAGACGAGGCGATGAATGCGCGTGTTTCCTCATTCTGTCTAATGTGCCAAGCGCCGTGCCGCGCCGTGATCGTTGATTTATCATGCACATTTTGCAGAATTGCCCGTAATTAATATGCGCGCAACACTTATTAATTCATTTGCCGTTTTATGCGATTTTAATAACATACTTGATGAGGCGAAGATACGAGCGCAAAGAGTGTTTAAACAACACTCCGATTAATGAATAATATGCGCATGCTCAATGGAAGGATTTTTATAACTCATAAATCAATGACTTTTAATTGAATTAATGGGTGCGTTTCTTATTTAAATTAATTATATGAATGTTTTCGCTTTCATGTCCGATGATCAGCGATAAGCAAAATAGTAAAGCAGGGCGAGTAAGTAAGATTATTTACAAAAATTGCATTTATTCCTTTCATTAATGCTGATTTGTCGATTTGTAAATTGCAAGTGAAACGTTTGAATGTTTATTAAATAAATGAATATTTCAACTAATTTATAGTTATTAACTTTGAATGGTTGATAAACATATGAATTAATTCTTTCTGTTTTTAATAGTGCAGAAATAAATAGTTTATAAAGTACAGACAATGTAAAAGACAATCGTCCTTAAAAGTCATAATAATAAGGTTGGCATTGTTTAACTATTCTTCTAGCTATTGAAAGAGATATTAAATGTTAAGGTGTTACTAATTCTCATAAAATACAAAACGAAAATAACATTTACATTCTTTGTTCGTGAATGTTTTCAGCGTATGGATCGTAAATTCTCAGCTGTCATTGCAGATTGCATGAATTGTGTGATATTTGATTGGGTGGATTTTTCAACGAAACGCACAATTTATTTGTTGTTAATATAACTTGACACCTACGCACTTAACATTAACCTAGCTCATGTAGTCAACAATTCAATATGAATCGTGATTATGCAATCAGCTTCTCTATTTGCAATTCATTTATGCGGCCTGATCTTACTCAATTGTGTGTATTTTGCTTTTAGCACTTTTCGTTCACTTGTAATTTTACGTACTTGAACCAATTCGCTAAGTGCAATCTACGTACTTATCTATATGAGATTGCAAGGATAATTCGTAATTTCAAGAGTAATTATTGCTTATTATTTAACTACTTACTTGAACAAATAATCAAAAGTTAGGACGTTTAACCCGCAAACTGACGCTGACGACTGATGATGGTGAAATTGTGGGAATTGAAGGAAATACTCTTTTAAATGTGACAGACTGTGTCAAATTTCTAAGAAGTAAATCGCTGTAAAAACCCATTGACCAAACAATACGTGTGGAAAGTTTGCAAATTTGATTAATTGCGATTTGGTTTAAACGAAAAAGATCCTTGACAACATGCAAATTGAGAGTAATTTAAATAATTATTATATATGTATAAGCAATTATCTATTTAAGCTAAGACGTGAAAGTTTTTCGCATTATTTTGCAAGGAGATAATTGACAAAATTACTTTTTGAAATCGGAGCAGCGTTCGCAGCGCATTCAAGTTTCAATCCATCAGTTTGATAATAATTAAAACATAAATAATAAAATTATGCAAATCGACTTTTATTACATAATTGTTCTATGAAAAAAGCAAAACTTGTTTAAGAGATTATTATTCTTTCACTTTTATTCATTCGTGCATATTTTGAATTTAATCATCCAATTAATTTGCTTAAGTACTTTCAATTTGAAGACATGTACAAACTGAATTTTATAAATTTAGAAAATTACAAGTATTTCTTGCTGGTTCTCAGCAAGTAATAAACTCGCACATAAATTTAGAAAAGAATATTTATGAACTGAGAATTTGTATTTCATTGTGCAATATCAGATTAAACAAATATAAATGCTGTAGTTAAATAAAATGTGAAACTATAATTTTAATGAGACGTTATTTGGAAATCGACGGCTATAAATCAAAATAAAAATTGGCAGGAAGTACACAAGTATTTCAAATCCAATTAGATATCAATGACTAATAAACTATTATCGAATCTAAAGACACTTGGCGCTTATGTCATTGCAGCGCGTTTGAAACATGCTATTAAGCATTGAGAGTACGGATTTCTTAATTTGAAAACAAGCATGCGTTGTTGTACATGCTGTACACACCATAAGTATAAGTTTGCTTTACGTTACGTACGTACGCAAATAATATATAAATTTACATTTTGACACACACACTCCTTGCCGAACGCGGCAAGTAGAGTTATGTGATTTGTGATGTGAGCACTGGGCTGGAAGGTGACCACTTGTGTAGCTTTTACTTTCAATTTGCTCTACTTTGGCGGCTGGGCTTTAATTTTCGAATTGCTTCTGGTGTTCGACAACTCCAATTATCCGCATTGTTCGCCAAATTTAGTTCAATACACTCAAACGTTGTGATAATATTCGTTCATTTTAGAATAATAACAACCGGATTGCGCATTTCAATGTCATAATTCGATTTATGAAAGTGTTTCGAAAAGCAATCAAACTATTTATTTGCAAGTTTCATTATGGTTACAAAGGCGATCAAAATATGGAATTGACTACTCACATTTGATGTAATTAAACAATAATTGCGAATTTCAATGTCATAACTCGATTTATGAAAGTAATTTTAACAAAGCTGTAAATTCATAGTTGGTAATAAGATTATAAATATTTTTGAAATATTCGTGGGACGTTACAGACTCTTTGATTTTTAATTAATTATTTAATAAATTATGATGTAAATTACATGTTTATTGCCCAATGCAACAACAAAAAATATAGTGCAAAATTACCACACGAGTAACGATAAATTCCGAGAAATTTATGTCATATCAATTAACAATTAAATGACTCTTGTCGTTGAAATCAAATTGTGCAAAATTCACTCGTTTGGCGCGTATTTTGCAGTACTAGTTCTGGTTCAGCATTAAAATTCCATGCACGTCGTGTAGGAAACAAACTTAGTGCCTTAATATTTGCACGGCAATAAATTTTCGTTTCGAGACAATTTGCAGTAGTCGCGTTTGGCATTAACAACGCACGTATATGGCATTGCAATTGAATAGAAATTGCATTAAACTATTTCCCTTTTTCTATGCATTTTTTCGTCTACTTTTTCCACGTGCATTTCACCACCCGTGTACGCGCTATTAACATTCAATCGAGTGCGTCTTCATTATTTACATATCGCTTTTAAATGAACACTTCGTGCATGGCATGTGTTTCAAAATTGAAATTGTGCACTATATAAATGTGTGACTATCCACCTTTATTGAATTCGCAATCAAATTGCAATTCTAGAAAATTCGAAATGGGACCGAAGCATTTCCTAATCTAATTTAACTGCAGCTTTCGTGCGGCGTGTGCTGCGTTTTAGATGCAAATACGCGTTTGCGCAATTCGCCCGTAAAATTAACAAATCTATTAAAACGGACAAGACATTGTAAATGTTCAACTGTCTGCGCATGGAAAATTGAAATTAAATGAAAGTGCTTTTTACAGGAACAAATAGAATCGCAGAATGTAATTATGAAAATGTGCATGATAATTATGATTTTATAGCTCATAAAGATTTTTAATAAGTCTATTAAAAGAAACTGACTAGGTATTATGAATTGAATAGAACATATCGAAAAACTAGACGTATAATATACGTTCACATCATGGTAAAAATCATTCATTAATAGAAGTTGTTTGTGCAGTTTAATTAATCGTTTCATATGATTGATAACGTCCGATTTCATGATATCTCATTGCAGATTAATGCTTAATAGCTGTATTGGTTATTCGGATAATGCGGTAGCGATCGAATTTTATCGGATTTCACATCAAAATAATTGTGTTTGCCTTCGGTGTCAGGTTACACTTTGCATAAGTATTGCAGAAAACATGTCTGAAGAAAATTAAGATATAGGTAGCAATCAGATTATTTTACCTAAAAAATAGGCCTAACGTCCAAATTTTAAAAAATCTTTTGTTCAATAAATCTAACTTTATGGGAATCACTAATTACATTATACACATTGTCTAAAGCTGAATGTTATAAATAATTAATGAGCCGAAAGTAAACAATTTTTTTGAAAATCATCGTGCGTCTAATAATCCGGAAAAATCCATACACAAAAAGTTATGCAATTGAACGATTTCGCAATGAACAAAACAAATACTTGACGAGGTAATAAATAATATCAAATAATAACTTTCAAAAAAGTGCGTGAACTTTTCAGTTTCATGGTTCCTAACAGCGTATAAATCAAATTTCCAATTAAACATGAATTATTTCCTATGAGGTTGAAGGAAAATTAAAACATGCCTAAAATTAATATTCTTTGATTCGTAACCGAACAAAAAGTGTTATGCACATTAATTTTATATCAAATATGTACGTATAGGTTAACGAACAGATATTATTGATCGATTTGGCAAGATTTGCAATTATTTTAAGCAATAACAAACTAGGTCTTGATATTTTTTTGCTTACGCACTCACTCTCTATCTAGCAAGTAAATTCATAAATACGCATGAATATACATAAATTGTAATTGCGGCGAGCGTCATTAAGAAAGCATTAAATTATTTCCAAATACGCGTAATTTATAACTCGACTAATGGCCATAATTTAAATTTCCTAAAGAGCGGAAACTAAAATTAACATTTTCCTTAGTCATGTCAAAAAAAGTTTTAACTTTATAATTTTTTCAATTAACATCTCATAAACAACACAGTATGGCTCAAGAAAATAAAACCTGTTTTTAATGTAATAATACTATGAAAAATGATAGTTAAAAGGCGCCTATTAATTAATTATTTGTAATTAATCATTTAGTGTATTTTGACGTTTCACGCTCATTTAATTTGGTTTATTTTTTCCACATTCGATATATCAAAAGGTAATCACAAATGGAATCAATGCGTAATTATGTTAATTAAGTAAAATGTATTTTACATTATTAATTGAGTTCAACAATACGGCAATTCAATGTTTTTCGTCCAAGGTTTCATAATTTTTCTTTCATGTTTATGAACAAACAAAATATTTTCAAAGTCGTTCAAAGTCTTCAGGCATGTTTAATAAATTCTTTCTATGTTAATCAATCTCAGAAATTATGAATAGAATGTGAAAAATGATGCAATGAGCTAGAAGTTATTCTAAAGTAAGAAATTGATTGTTCTTAAACTGAAGTTGAAAGTTGAAATGGATTTAATTAAAGCGCACGTCTTTGAAAGGAACACTGCAGTCAATTATATTGTCAGAATGAATTATAGTGAAGTTCTTTTTATTATGCGTACACGCATCGTGAAGTAATCGTGCAGAATTCACTCAGAAATACATGAAATTAGAATGAATGAAACAGTTTAGACACTACACGCACATCTCTCTTCTGACTCTTAATTATGAATTTTATTACAAAACAAGACAAAAAGCACTTTCAAATTCCAAAATTACGACTATTATACAAGTTTAATTCAGGTAAATTAAATATTATTCTCATTTAGTTTAATTAGCGTAATTTAGTTTCCTTTTGACGTGTCCGAGGTGCCATTAAGAAATGGCGTGTAATTGAAAAATGTTGATTTCGGAATGCAATTAATCACACATTGCATCGCATTCGAGTTTGTGTACAACCAATTTGTTGTTGTCCTATTGAAAATGTAACTAACAACAACAGAGTATAAGCAATACGACATGCTCCAATTTAGCAATCAATGTATTTATAACTCTATTCAATTTTATTCGTCGTGTTTTACATGTGTAGATCTGCACGTGATTTGATTTAACAATATTGTTAAGGTTGCAAGTGGTTGCTTAACGATTTATTTTTGCATGTTTAAGATTAATTAGTTGGTAGATTTAGATATTAAGATGAATTTTAAGAAAAGCAGAAAGTAATTAATTGTGAGGAATACATAACGCTAAGAGGCATAACAATTGCATCAGTTTCTTGTGTACGTACAGAATGCGCGTGAATAATATGTATTATTAATGATCATGCAATCTAAATGAAGAATTATTCTTCTTGAGCAAATGAAATGTGAAACCGACTATTATTTACGTGCGCATAAATAGAATACAAAATGCGTACCTCATTCAGACGCAATCGACAATTTTCTCACACTAATTAATAAGTCAACTAATAAGCGAAATCAACCTAGGTTTTTCCGTAGGTTGATTTCTTCTTGCTCTTACAAGAAAATTGTACCACGTGTTTACACATAGTACTGTTACATGGGTTGAATCTAGAGCAGATCAATTAATTGTATAAATTTGCACTTATTCTATCGTTCAATTCCTTCTGGTAATTAATTAAGACAATTTCCTTTTTGAATAATTCAACTGCTTACAACTGGTTGTCCCTCAGAAATTTTTTAAAACGTGCTCATGGTAAATTATTTCTGATTTTTGAAGTTAATAATTCATTCCTTTATCAACAACCAAGAATTTAAGGCTTGACTAAAAATCAATCAATTGATTGTCAATAAATCAATCAATATAGTTTGGAAGTAAACAAATGATTGTGGAGGTCGAGACGATTAATTAAAATACTTTTGTGCTAGGTGATTAATTAAAACTGATTAAAATGTTGTACGTGATGGATGTGGCTTAATCCTTATGAATCTAGAGTAGCACAAAATATGTAACATCAAAATTCTGTTGGAATTACGTAATATTCTTTCACTTTTATTTTTAAATCGGATTGGATAATTGAATAATTTAAATTTTTAATTAACTCTAATCACTAGGAACATGTCAGTTTAATTTTTGTCTTTAACATGAAAAGTTTACTTTTCTTGTCATATAATGCTCAAGTGCTTAAGCATTGCCAAAAAATATAATGAGAGTAACTCGCTTTTTGACTGTGGGTTTTTTCCGATTACGAAACTGGTTTGCGGTGCACACTGCACATGTCGAGTACATCAGAAAGTGATCATGCATATTACTTTCACCGCTTTTCGAACGTTCCGATATTAAAAATCAGCAGTTTTGTATGATAATCCAATTCCACCGTGAAAAATTCTAAAGTCAAATAGCCGACATGGTTTTTACATCGTTTGCACAACATGAACATGGTTTGCGCTTAATTTAATAAATTCGAGTTACATCCAAATGTTAACGCTAACGGTGTGCACTCGATTATTTTCGAAATAAATAATTTCAAGTTCTCTCATCTCGTTAGCCAATTAGTTGGAGGATTTATAATAATTGCATCAAAATATTTTGACACATTGTGCATCCAAATGCTTTATGACACATCAAATGTGAATTTTAATATACGTGGGAATTCGTCAAAACATTTTATGTGGGAGTTTTATGAAAATCCCCAATTTATGCGAATCGTAGTGCAACAGCTGATGAAACAAATACCAAAGTACAACAATTCCATTGAGCTTAAAATAATTATAACACAATTATGAATAACATTGACACCAATGCAGGACTTTTTGTGTTTTCTTTTTAGTTTATAGCAAAGTATGAACAACAAAGTTGCATGAATATTGAATACTTGCGCGTAATTGTTGCTTGCCTTACTTGTGTGCGCGCGCAAACTTTTATTTTTTACTCGATTGCCGCGTGTTTATTGCAAGAAATTACGGTGTTTATGCGTATGTAAATTGTACTTCCATTCAATTTGAACTATAATTTCCCCGTGTTTTGCAACATGCGTTAATAGTTTGTTTAAATATCTGAGCAACAAAACAAATATTGCGTTAAAAAGACATTAAAAGAGTTGAGCATTTTTAAATGCTGATTGGATGAAAATTGATTGTTTAATTCACGTTTCAATGAACATCTCGTACTGGAGACTCACGATACATTGAATCGTGATGCTGTATGGCAATATCGTTCATCTTGTTGCATATGATTTCCTCACTAGCTTCGGTCGAAATCTTGAAGAATTCGCAAGCATAGTTGGCAAAGGAAATGATGTGGGAAGATATAAGGTTGGAATGTGTATTTATTTTACGTTAAAGCTGATAAATTTGAAGAAAATGTTTGCAAGCACGAGGAAAAGATTAATTGAATGTTGAAGAGTGCTTTACGAGCGCTGATTTTACGCTCAGATTAAACGTCTTCATACGCTAGCTACTTCGTTCAGCCATCGTCAATTGCCAATGGGATCTGACCGAGCAAACTAGTTGTAATTGTTTCTCACAACACAGATGCGCAATATTTGCTAATAAGTCGGATGCACTGAAGCGCAAGAAGAACTAAGTAGACCTTTCAGGAGCACAAAGTGAATTGCAGCAACCTTCGACTTCACCGTTGCATCGCGTTTGCGCGCTGTCTAATGGGAAAACGATCCCAAATTGATATTTCGAGTGAGTGCGCAATTGCACATGCAAGTATGTGTTGACGGCTTCCAAGAGATGCATTTGCGTATTGCTTCGGCTAATTCAAATTTATTCGCACGTGTCTCGTTTCAATTTCAATTTTCTTCGAGGAACGTTCACTTTGTTGTTTCAGCACATGATTATGTCTAATGTAAGGTACATTCCTTCGCTTATGTAACATACGTAATAAACATTAAATTTTTATGCGTAAAGTTTACAAGCGTATTTTACATATTTTCTTTGTCCATCCATTCTTACATTTCTTTATGGCATGTGAAAATTATTTTGTACAATTTAAATAAGACTTACCAAATGTTAGTGTGCCTCCAAGATAAAATCAAAACAAAATCACAAAGTCTATGATTGTCAAGTGCTTGCTTGCAGGCGTGCAATTGGCAATTTAATAAATTAACACTTGCGAACTGCGCTTTTTAATCGGCAACAAAGTTGCTGACAGCGTCGCTCCTGATTCGTGGTTTGTGGTTGGCCGTTTGTTAAATTCAGCTCGTGTACGAACAACAGAAACTGGAAACTAGAACTGGAGGTCTTAGTGTGCTTACCACCCTTCTTATAAACGCCGCCGCCACGCACACGTACCAATAAGCGGTGTGTTTACGCGCGCGAAAAGTGAAAGTAATTTTTACTCCAAATTGCACTCGAACGCGTATTTCTCACACACTCACGCACATACAGGAATGATAATACCTACATTTGACCATATATGTGAGGCATGCATAAATGCGTGAATTTACATCCGAAGAAGAGATTAATCAATTGCCGAAACTTTTGACGCTGCGGAATTATTTCGTAAATAGATCGGGGCAATTATTAAGACATGTTTTGGAATGACATTCAAACGTTTTAAAAAATCATCCTTCATTTAGGATATTATTTTAATTTGAATTGAAACATGGCGAGATATTTAAAGCAATCAAACATTTTTTTTCGATTACTACATCGACTGAATAACTAATTAATCTTAATTGACTCTCTAGTTTATTTGGTTAGTAAGTTCAATAAGCAAATATAATTTATTCATATAACGTCTGCTGAATTAAATAAAATCGTTTCGACTAAGTTATGAGTATTATTGACATTCGCTAAGTGTTTAAATATATAAAATTTAAATTTTTTGCGTTATTTACTTGCGGTTTGACCATAATGTTTAAATATATCGTAAACTATTTTATTTTTAGTACGTAATTAGAAGTTATAGTAAATCACTATCTTAATAGTATTAGTTCAACCTTGGGAAAGAAAACGAAAACCTAATTCAAAGTGGATTTTACGAGAATTAGTACAACAATCATTACGTTCGCAGGGATTTTCATTGATAATTAATATTGATAATTAATATCAACTTCCTAATAAGTTTTGTACTCTATTTCAAGACTCTACGTTTTTTTACTATAATTACCCACATTAATTATGTTTGTTTTATCATTAATAATTATGGGATTAACTTAAGCATTTCCTATTTGTATCAAGCAAATTAATGCATAACCTTAAATTGCTTTTAGCGTCCCAAAAATTGCGTATCAACTCTGATTATGACATTGAGTAATCACGAAATTTTGAGATAGTTAAATAATTATTTAAAAGCTGAAAATATGAAATAAAACTAATAAGTGAAATGATTTATAGATGCTAATGGCGCAATTGTGATTGCACAGGTAGACAGACGCAGATTATATAAAAATGAGGCACAATAACAACAACAGCGAGAAAAGAATACGGTAATAAATATTAGAATAGCATAAAAATACAGAATATATGAAAAGATTTTCGGTCTTCAAAAGTGGCAGCGACGAGATGAAGTTATTAACGTCGAATTCGAACGTAACGCAATCATTGCTTCGTTATTCTCAACGCTGAATTCGCATTCGTATTACAAAACCTTCAAAACACGCGTACGCATTGATTGTTCGTAATGAGCTTGAATGAGACCAAATCGTAGTTTGAAAATTCTGAATAAACCCGGATATCGGTTGAAATTAGTTGAGAGGTTTAAATGAAACACGTTCACTCACGGACAAAGAAAAGTTAGGAAATCTTCTCAATCTTCTAACTTCGAAATTTATGAGTATTAATTATACAGTTAATCTTAATGAAATAAAATTAGATATATTTTCTCACTTTTTTGTTTCGTTAAGAAGGAATGCAACAATTTCTGAAGTAAGCGTTAAGCACGAATTAAAATAATGGGAATGAATTAAGTTAATGACATTTAGTGAAGAAAGTCATTAAAATAGTATGATGATTATGTAGAAATTTTTCGAATTGCCAAGAGAAAAAAATATAGAAATTGGCAAAGTATAGCAATTAGTTTGACTTTATTCCAGTTTCAAACTTGATATTGCCTGCAGAATTAACCACAATTTAGTATAATCATGGTTAAAGTAATTTTAATCAACATATTAAGTTATTTAGATAAAAAATGGAAAGATTTGGATTAAAATGAAAAATGTCTCATGTTTTCGGCAAGTGCTTTATTAATATGCAATTAACGAATGGAGAAATGTTTTAATTACATTCAAATCTTTTAATTAGATAGATATGAATAAATTATTTACTTTCCTTCTATGCAAAACTTGTTTCGCTGGAGGAGGATATGTTTTAGTCGATTAAACTTAAAGTAGATTGGGGTAAGTGCATACTGCGTTTTAGTTGTACTTCCCGGATCAAATGACGATCCTAACGATAAGACGCATCTAAATTTTTGAGACGATTTTTAAGTAATCTTTAATTTTCGTCTGTTATTAGCGTAACTCATACTAGCAATATTGAGTTCTAAACGAAGAATATAGGTAAATTAAGGATTCTTACAATATTCCGACTACTTATGAGATACATTTAAAAGTTTGAAAAAATAACCAAAAATTAAACTTTAAGAAATTATTTAAGTTTTTTTGTTATTATTTATTATATAGAATTTAGTTTAGTCTTTTAATTTGTTAGTATTATTGTACTTTTCCTAATATCATTTAAATAAAGTTTATTTTTATATAAGACCATCACACCATAAGACGCACACTAAATTTAAGTCTATTTTTCCAAGTACAAAATATTGTGTTATCTGCGGGAAATATGGTAATTGACTTCAAGAAAATTGTTTTTTTTTACCAATCGATAGAAGAATTAATCAATTTTATTAAACCGAAGTTATGAATGAAAGCGGACTGATAGTTTAGCAACAAATTACCGTCAAAGTTAAAAATTTTTTGGATCATAGTCGACACAAAAACTGTGAAGAATTTTCCAAATTCGGTTTGCGTGTTTTATATAAACCAATAAGAAAACGTTTCAAGTACGAGAAGAATTTACGCAGGAATAAGTTATATACTCAAATTGCGCATGCTTACTATTCATAGACCTAATTTGCAAGGCTATGATGTCAAATATGATCCGACCAACCGTTAAATACAATGCAATTATTATTAAAATTGATCATTGAATGGCTACCTAAATTTATAAATTGCGTAATAATTCATATTTGACCAGCATATGCACATTTTACAGGGCAGGGCGACAAAAATTATTACAGTGAGCATCTAAAACGTTTGGCCCATTCTGTAATGTGGTATCTCATCAGATGATTAAATCAATTGAACTATTAAATGGTGATCCCTAGCGTATATTTTAGGTTGCATGTGAAATATATATTGTGCTTTTTATAATTCAACGCTTATCATGAAATATAACTAAGACCTTATGAAACTTAGCAACAAAATGACGCAAAACATCAACTTTACTTGCAAATTAGAGCTTAAACCTTATTTGTGATGCTTCTGAATTAATTAGCATACATTGACGAGTTTCTTAATAAATTATAATTCTTTTGTTTATTATCGATATTAATTCACTCGACCCGTCTATGCACCTACCCCCACGTCACGTACTGCATTTATATAATTTCTTATTGCTTAATGCAAGATGTTTTTCTGTCATACCCTTTTTTGAAAATTAAAAAAGCATACAAAATTTACAAGTCATGAATAAAAAGTATAAAAAAACAACTTATTGCAATAGTTTTAATGAGCAACTAACATGCATTATATTTTATTTAATGCTCATAGTTAAACATACAACACGGTTTCATTATCTAATACCTAAAAACTAAACCAGCAAAAGCATAAAATGTAAAAATGCAGCGTACTGGTGATTTGTCCATTCAATTTTGCATTGGTAATTTTTTTATACCAATAATGCATAATCCACAATTACAAAGTTCAATGACTTTTTGTAAAAATAATTATTCAACCATGACTATTGTAAACTAAACGAACAAACTATAAATTAATAAGTGATGATTTTATGGCAACGAATTGATGATGAAAAGCATTGTTAGTAATAATTTTGTCACACATAAGTAATGCGCACACTTAATTAGCACAAAACGCTCGCGCACGAATCCGACGTGTCATTCATTCCATTGAATTAATTGCATTGAATGTCGTGCGCTCAAATTGAAAGACAGGAAGACGGGAGGAAAATCGGCAAACGACCAGAATTCGTTTCGATACAATAGCGGATATCTAGCTCGCTGCCTTTTGTTATTACTATCGTTTTTTACCGCAGCGCATTTGCGACGATTTATTGCAAGGAATTTGTCGCAAGCGCTTAATTGCGACTTTTATTTATTTAAACAATCGGAACAATTAATTAGGAAATGGAACAATATTAAAACTCATAGCTAAATGCGATCATTGTGTGCGCTGGTGCAATAAGTATTTGAAAAAGTTGTCGTTTTTCTGCATGTGTAACACACATAATTCAACATTCAATGCGAAGATTTTATACCGATTGCGAAAAAATCAAGCGCATTATTGTAATAGTGTCGAGTAAAAAACAGTCCAAAACGAAACGTTTTTGTTTGCTCGATGTAATAACTTAATATGTGTATGGAGACGTTGATGAAATGCAGAGCAGAATTTGGCGAAGAGAGAAGAGTTATAAACAGGTAATGAAAGGCAATCAACCCACATTCGTAAATTCGTCTAATGATAGCCGCATTATCATGCTTCAAAACCTGACACGGATTGCAATTTTTGTGATTGTAAGCGTCTAGCGTGCATGCTATTGAGTGATTCGTAATATCCTTGAAATTGCACTGTTTCGGCAATAATCACAAAGTGAGTGCGCTCGTATTTGATTCAAGACTTTTTGCAGTTTTGTAATACAATATGCAGCTAATGAGTTATTTATTCATGCTAGGCAATACATTTCTTCGACTTGTTATTTATATGCGATTAAATTGATTTTTAGCAGAATTCAAATACTATAAATTGTGTCACAAAAACATGAGAGACTTTCTCAATGAGTCAACAAACTATGTTAATAATTAATTTATTTATTCTAGACAAACTTGTATGTTTTTAAAATTGGATTAGTTTCGCCTCGCAAATTTATACTTTACGTCATTTCCGTTTATATGAAATTATTTTAATTCTTGTTTTTCGCATTTTTTTATTTCGTATGTAATTTCTTACGCGAATTTACATTGTCAATTTTGCGGATGTAGACTTCAAAAACCACATACATATAAAACTTTTACTCTGTATCTTTAACACATTTAATGTAAT
The DNA here is from genome assembly GCA_030264675.1 of Anaulacaspis nigra. Taxonomy (NCBI): domain Eukaryota; kingdom Metazoa; phylum Arthropoda; class Insecta; order Coleoptera; family Staphylinidae; genus Anaulacaspis; species Anaulacaspis nigra. The sequence goes on along the minus strand of JARJDV010005104.1, from coordinate 17,963 downwards.
ATTCATGTAAAGTTGTATAAACAGATGTCTCTTCGTACATTCTTTTTTTAGTGCGAGTGCGTTCTTGATATGAAAGTTACATAAACTTTTTACAACCGCTTGTTGAAGATGACAAAAAATCAAGAGGTAAGCAGCAGTTATGTTTCAATCGACTGGGTATTAATAGAGATCATTATTCGTTATTATTCGATCGCATTACGGAAAACGCACGGTTCATTTACGTCCGATTGTATACGGTTAACAAAACGTGCTGAAAGACGCCTTGTCTTTGAGCGTTGGTGAAGCGCACAAGAAATTGCAAACTTTACTTTACGCACGGTTAATCACAAGCGGCCTTCACGTACAACTCGTAAACGGCTTCTTGTTGTTGTTTACAGCGCACGTGAATATCTCGGTATTGAATTTATATGATCGGTTTGGCTATTATTTAATGAGGCTGTGAATATTCTTAAAAATTACGATTAAATTATTATTGGACTATTGGAGTCAGCTATCTCTTCAAGAAATCATAGCGTAACTTAATTGAGTTTTACTAGGAGATTGATTGAAAGTGTTTATAGTTTTATTATTATATTTATTAATACTTAATATCTGGATTGAATTATAACTCTATTTCCAACATTCAATTTAACTAACTCCTCAATAAATGCACTAGAAATTATATAAATAATAGTTTTGCTTATATAACTAACAAAAATAATGCTAAATAGAAATAATTCATAAAATTATGCTTGGTCTCAGTGGGTATTGAGAAGTCACCAGTACGTGCTCTTCTCTGCTGGATCATTTCTTTACTTACTGTTTTGCGATCAAATACTAGACCAAAAATGGCTAGGAAATCTATGAATTGTGTTGTTATATTTCTCGCATCAGTACTCGTTTCGCTCGCCTTGTAGTCCCAGGGGAACGCGTGGTGATAATTGTGAAAGCCTTCGCCAAGACTACACAATTTCATTACAGCGCTTTCAACTGGACCAATGGATCTGCAAATCAACATTGAATATTAAATATGCACGCAAACTGTAGGCAACTTTAATGTCATCAATAATGATTTACTCACTTATCATATGGTTTCGTTCCATACAGATGCGCGAAACTATTCACGCCCCATGTGTAATTCAGTTGTAGGATGAAACGATGGACTGCGCAAACTACAAATGAATTTACTAAGGTTTCATTCCAAAAGTACCATGGTATGAAGGTTGGTACAACCCCCGCGAGGAAAAATAATAAAAAATAATAATACCTGCAATGAAGTATTTCAGTAAACAGAACCGATTACTTTTGAAACTATTACTTATGTTGAAACATAACAATTGGGTTTGCCTGCAAGTCACTCATGTCAAGTGTTTTTCCTTTCAGCTTAACCTCTTCATGTTTGCGTACCAACAGCCAGCCGACATGTGAGAAGAAAAACCCGCGACATGCATTATGCGGATCAGCATCCGTTTCCGAGTATTTGTGATGAAGTCGATGATCGCGCGCCCATATGTATACACTGTTCTGGTAAGTCATTGATGACATGAACATTAATATAAGTTGACCCAGCGTGCTCGCTTTGTAGGATCTGTGTGCCCATAATCTATGAGCTCCAGCCGTTATTCCAAAGCCGGATGCGAGTCCGTAAATTCTAACTGAAAATGCGGGCTGCTAAAGTTGCCTATTGAGCTTGTTGAAGACTTACAAAATACTGCCGTTTGCCAAAAAATTGTATACTTGATGAAGAAGCCATATAGAGCGCACAAATGCAAAATTCCCAGGACGAAAACATTTGTCCATACGATATCCCATTTGTATTTTGGTTCCTCCTTGGGTTTTTCAATTTTTCCACTAAAACTTCTTGTCTGAGGAAGGGTGGCAAAATATTATGGTTGCCTTACTTGGTAACTATGTTTTGCACGAGAGCACTGACGGTTGCCATTATTATTGTTGCTAAAACTTTATCACTTTGCTATCCGAGGGACGACCTAGACCTATTCGAGCGCTATTAACGAGCTATTACTTATATATATATACATAAAAATACATATTAATTCCATTAAACTGAAGTTCAAGGTGCAATATTCCTAATGTCACAATTTTTGCATCAGTTATGCTAATAATGTTTACTTATCCTTGTCCTGTTTACTATACTATTCGGGATTAACATGCGAGTGTATTACGTATAGGAATAGGCTGTCCTATTTTAATAATTATTTAAACGATATGTCTGCGTTTTTGCAATTCAATGATTTTCCGTGGAACACATGGTGTTGCTTAACGTTTTTAATATTTGCTTCATAAAAATTTGTTGGAACTAAAATACCATAAATGTTAAAAACTTGTGTTGAAACAAATATTTGTTATCGTCGGTTGATATTTTGCGATATTACAAATAACTAACATTCGTCATAAACCGAAAGAGCTAATATTTATTGTCATTTGTACATGCCTGCAGTAACAAGCAACGTGATCATAATATTTAAAGGAAATTTTAGACAAACAATTTTTAATTAGTTTGTTAAAAGATAGTTCGGGTGGAGTTCAAGTAAATATCACACAAAGTAGGACATAATTACAGCCAATACAATTGTTTTTTATTTAAAATTTATGGTAATTGGAAAACAATACTTAGATTTCCTACGGAAAAAAAACAAATTATGTTTATTCCGTTTTATAAATTAGGCAATTCATTTGGCATTCTTTACTATGATTACATGCTACAAATCACATGTTCAATCTGACAACAACTTGGAAATCATTACCATTTTATACAATCTGTCCCCTCCTTATTTAAATACCGTGTACTTTAAACGTTGTTTTAATTAATTTACTATCATCTATGTTAGCCTATACACATAAGAAATACGATTATTAGAACCGACTTGATGTTTCGGTAAACCTTTTTCTCTGGGCTAAGCATATCCATTTCTCGATCACCACCGCCGGACTTGGCTACTTTCGCATTGACTGCTTCGCGCGACACTGTTTTACGGTCCGTCACCCAGCCCATGTTCGCAAAGAAGTCAATCATCATGGTGGTTAGGTTGCGCGTATCGTTGTGGAACTCAGCCGCTTTGTAATCGTACGGGAAGGTATGATGGTAATTATGGAAACCTTCACCGAATCCAAAGATGCGCATCAGACCATTTTCTGTCGGTCCAATGTTTCTGACAGACAAGCAGAGTTAGTTTTTTAGAATAATTGCTCGTTGTATGCTTTACTTATCGTAGGGTTTGTTTCCGTACAGATGGGCTAAACTGTTGATGCACCATACGAGATTCACGGAGACTACGTAGCGGTAGACGGACACGTGAAAGACGGCTACTTGCCAGGATGTTCCGAGAACGTAGTAAGCGAATGCGGTCGGCATAACACCCGCGAGAAGGAATACTAATGGGTAGTAGTACCTGGAATTGAGGTGAGTGATGAATTTGATTACGATTTGCGGCATAAAACGTAGTACTTGTGCTGGAACATAACAATCGGGTTGGCTCTTAAATCACTCATATCAATAGTTTTGCCCTTTGCAATCACGTCCGGATGCTTGCGCACCATCAACCAGCCCATGTGGCAGAAAAAAAATCCGCGCTTTGCGTTATGTGGATCTGCATCGGTTTCCGAGTACTTGTGATGCATACGATGATCTCTAGCCCAGATGTAGATACTGTTTTGATACGTTGTCGTTGCCATGAACATTAGCAAGCATTGCACAAAGTAGTTGGCTTTGTAGGATCGGTGGGTCCATAGTCGATGAGCACCACCAGTAATTCCAAGTGTTGATAGTAGTGCTATAAATTTGGCTGTAAATTGCATGCATAGCTTTCGTTAGTGGTGAGAAATGAGGAGGAATATGAACAATACCAAACAGATTTGCGCTATGACTTTCGAACTTGAGTAATAGTCCATAAACGGCCGCAATATGCAAAACCCCCAGAAGGAATATATTCCACCAGACGTATTGTTTCTTGTAAACTTTGGGTGGTGCTTCTTCGGTTGTATTCTGAATCACATTCTCGGCGACACTCGGTGTGGTCTTCTCCAAAACGATCCGTTGTTTCACACCGGGCGCTTCTTCGATTAATTTTTGCGATTGCAGATCGACAGCATCCTCACTCAGTCCGTACTTGACGTAGTTCATCAACATCTTGATGCGTGAGTAAAATTCAAAAATCGAAAACCAAAAGACCTATCAGTCAGTTGCGCTACTGTCTATCTGGCACTGTGTGTTGGTCTAGCTGAACGCGCAGCAAAGAGTCGAATGTATCGCGCCTGTATGGTTTGTAACAAGTGCCGTTGCAGATGCCTATGGTGCAATATATAACCGTGACCTAGAGCCACTAATCCTTCCCCGTTTACTTCCTCTACGCGCACCTTGCACAACCGTCGAACTTCAACGTTGCCACCGCCACTTTTCCGAATTTCATTCGACGATATGACGTCTTGCGATTGAAACGTGCGGCAATTTGTATGCAAACACAATATTTGCAAATCAACGGATTAAATGCGCCTCGACGTCAAAGTGATTGTCAAAAGAGATAAAAGAAGACGACGCTCAGACTGTTGGAGGAAGTTTTAATGCAAGTTGCGTTTGCGATGTCGCCCAATTAAAATGCATAGAAAGTTCTAGTTTTCATCCGGTGCTCGGATGGCTATCGATGCATATGCCGCGCCGGATTTGTACTGATGAATTGATCACTTGACACAATCTGTAGAACGTGAGCTTTCGAAAAAGAAGCGAATTTTACAAGAGTAGGCGTGTTTCTTGTAATTTTCCATCATTTTATTTCTAATCGGTAATACAATGTGCATGTCATGCATGCAATTGTGCTTTTTCGGGGATGATTAATATTCATTATTTGTTATCACTAATTTTATGACAATGATAATGTGTTTTTGGGGCAACACGCATTTCCTTTCCGACAATAATTTCAATTCGTCATTTGTTATTTGTTCCAACAGAATGCATTATAATTTATAATTCAACATACATGATTTCCAAATCAGCACATTGACACGCATATTATAAATGTATTAATGTGATTGCAGCGGCGTTGGCGTATTGTAAGCAAATTCACTTTAGTTTATTGGCAGACTGAATATTGCACTAAACCACATAGGTGATTTAATACTATTATTCATACGACGAACTTATTGTTCAGACTAGTGATTTGTACCTACGAAAATTTGATTTATATGCATTAAATCAATCCAACCAACAAATCCATCACTTGCAACAACGAGTTATATCACTCGCCGTTTAGCGTAGAAGGGTAATCTTAATTGCACTTAATGATTGGAGCAAGTATTAATTAAATTAGATTTTTATATTTGACTGCCAATGATAAAATAATTTCACAAATAATTAAGTTAAATGATTAATAAGGGCGATGATGACGTGTCCAATTCGAACACAATTACATTACATATAAATAGAAGCAGACGATCAGGAAGGATACGATATTGTGCAGTCGTCTGTTCGGGCTGTTCTTGAGCATGTGGTACTCCCGACCAGGACCACCGGTACGCTCGATGCGCTTCTCAATAAGTTCGGGACTCGCTTGGCGGAGATCTGTAGCCCAGCCGAGTTTAGCGAAGAAGTCGATAAAATACGTGGTCCAGTTGCGTGAATCGTTACCAAATTCGGCCGCTTTATAATCGTAAGGGAAAGTGTGATGGTAATTGTGGAAGCCTTCACCCATTCCACAAAATCGCATTAGATTTGATTCGGTTGGTCCAATGTTTCTAGAAATTTCAGAGATAAGTACCTTCAACGGAAACTCATGTCGAAATAGGAAGAAGGCACATAACTGTGGATTGATAAATTACTTACTTATCGTACGGCCGATTGCCGTATAGATGAGCTAGGGAGTTGATACACCACGTTAGATTAACACTAACAATGTACTTGTAGATAATCATGCCGAAGATGGTCTGTGGCCAGGTGAGACCGAGATAGCGCGCTATTGCTCCCGGTACTATAACGGCACCGATAAAGACCAACGGGTAATAATACCTTAGAAACAAATGTCATAATAATGTAATAATAAATGTTATAATCATGTATTAATGGACGGATATGATCAATCATGTCTTACTTGTGTTGAAACATGACAATTTTGTTCGCTTCCAAATCGCTCATGTCGATGGATTTGCCTTGCTTAATCACCTCCGGATGCTTACGCACGAGCAGCCAGCCGACGTGCGAGAAAAAGAAGCCGCGCTTTGCGTTGTGCGGATCAGCGTCCGTCTCAGAGCATTTGTGATGGAGGCGGTGGTCGCGTGCCCAGATATAAACGCTATTCTGATATGTGAGCGTTGCGAAGCACATGAGAATAATCTGAAGAGCGGTGTTCGCTTTGTAGGCGCGATGCGTCCAGAGGCGGTGGGCGCCGGCGGTAATGCCAATTGTGGACGCCACCGCCAGAACTTTTGCTATAATTTGTATGTCTAACTGAAATGGTTATATGGACTGCGCTGCAAACAAAGGTGCAGTTAATTAACGATATTACCTAGGCATTGTGGCAGCGTTATCATTCGTGGTGAGGTCATCTTAATATAGAAACCATACACTGCAAGCAGATGCAATGTGCCCAATAGAATTACGTTTATCCATACTATGTCCCATTTGTACGTTTTCTGTGTTTCGGGGACAACATCCTCTTTTGATTCTAGTGCCACTTCTTCCTCTTGCTCTGGTCTACCTGGTTCTTCATACTTCGTTCGTTTAGTGATAGCTTGTGTGTTGTCTTTAAAATCCAAAGTTGTCAATAGCGCTTCGTAGTTGGCTTCACAGCTGCTCGTATGAGTGAAATTGAAATGGCATTCTTCTTCAGGTTGAACGGGTACACAGTCAGGCAGATTTGCGTCCAGTTTCATTGCTGATTATTTTTATGGGGTAACGAGGCTAGTTGCTTATTCCGCCGAGTAATTAACTCGACTGTACAATGGCTTTTATCGTTTAGGATCGTTATATATGACTCCCTGAAATAAATAGGCTTTACACGACGCACATCCGAACACAGAATATAATTAATATGGATTTAGTGAACAGATTGTATTTAATGCTAATTTTCTATACATTGAATTATAATCGAATTCAAATTGAAATTTCTATGTACCGCGCACTCCGCAGAACTTCGATCGATGCCATACCGTTTAATTTCAATTGTGCTCCCCTCTTCGCAATAGCCGCGCCAGCGTAATCATCATTGCCTTTATGTTTATCGTGAAATTTATGCAATTATTGTAATTATTATTGAATTGCTGGATTCGCCGGCGAGTACGTCAAGCCAGCATGACGACTGAGCAGGTCATCATGAACGAAATCAGGTTGTAGAAGAACTTCTTCGGCGATGATTCGCGCATGTAATTCTCGCGTACGGCGTCATTGCCAGTACGCTGGACTCGCTTGTTGATTATTATTTCAGAAACTGTCTTTCGCTCCGTAACCCATCCAATTGCGGCCAGAAAGTCAATGAGAATTGAGGTTACATTGCGCCAGTCACCCCCAAATTCAGCGGCTCTATAGTCCCACGGATACACGTGGTGATAGTTGTGGAAGCCTTCGCCCATACCAGCTATTTTCGTAAAGGGATTTTCTGTTGGTCCAATTGCTCTGAAAGAAGAATAGGCGAGTGATTAGTGTGATTGCATTGCTGAAGAATATAGAAAACGCACTTGTCATATGGTTTGTAGCCGTACAAATGTGAGAGACTGTTAATGGTCCATGTAATATTCACCGAATAGATATAGCGATAAATGGTGTACAAGAAGATCGTCTCCTTCCACGGTATACCGATGATGTAATGTTGAATTACCATTGGAATGATTACTGCGATGAACAGAACAAGCTTGTAGTAGTGGCGGTGTTGAAACATTACTATCGAATTATTTTGCAAATCGGACATGTCGATGGTTTTACCCTTCTCTATAACCATCGGATGCTTTCTCACCATTAGCCAGCCGATGTGACTGAAGAAGAAGCCACGCTCCGCGTTATGCGGATCAGCATCGGTTTCGGTGTACTTGTGATGCAATCGATGATCTCTCACCCAAATGTAGATACTATTTTGATACGTACATGTTGCCATTATTAAAAGTAAAATTTCGGCGGCTTTATTCGCTGTGTATGCACGATGCGACCATAAGCGATGAGCCCCCGCTGTTATACCTATACTGCCTGCCAAGGCTATAAATTTTGACAAGAACGAACTTGCAAATGTATAATGTGGGGATGCAAATTTTAAATAGAAACCATAAAGTGCACCCAAATGAAGAAGTCCTAGAATAATTACGTTTGGCCACACAATATCCCATTTGTATACCTTGGGATGATTGCTCTTCTTGACTGGTATTTCTTCAATTTGTCTTGAGTCTGTTTGTGACATTTTTTATCGAATGCACGGAATCACTGAAAAATGTTTTCTGTTGGACCCTTTTATTATATGTAGGTTAGCGTGTTGATGTATAAAGTCATTCTATGATGTAAGAATTAATTTTGTGAAACAGACATCTTGATATATTTGCAACAATCAACTGCATTTCAGTTATGCATTTTATTCATATAGAATATATTCAACATTTTAAAAAACAAGTTAATTAACTTCAACAGACACACGCCATACAAGGTCTTGCAAAACACACTGTAATTATAGATGGATACTAAGTAACTAATTTTGTTATCAAATTTGCTTTTTGGCATTTCATATGAATTTCCTAATTGTCAATTAGACAATGAATAAATAATTGCTGTCATTATTTGTAGATAATACAAGTGAGTACCCGGTGTACACATTTGCGAAATAAATTCAATGTCGACAAATTGAATATTTTGTTATACTTCTGGGGTCATAGAAATGTTACGTATTTACATTAATCGGGATTTAGCATCGAATTTGCATAGAATACAAATTCAAATTTCTACCCGTCTTTAAGCACATTTGCATTTCTTTTTGTTTTAATAAAAGCACTATTTCCGTGCGTCGTTGAATCGGATTTACAAGTAGGCTGAATTTGCATTTCCTTGCATCATGTTCATAGGGAAAGGACGATTTGTACGTGAATACGGGTTAATTGAAAATCAATCATTCTTTGCAACACATTTATGGTGTAGAACAAATGATTGTTCTTTTAATTACAACAGCTGCGTTTATATTCATTGTAAGTAAGAGTTACGCTTTCTCAAGCCGTAAAGTGCTGATTCATTTATTCTATAATTGCTTGTCATTGCTCATCGTTTGTGGCCGGCGACCAACATTTATCATTTGTTTGGTTGCAGTGATATAACAAGATGCAAAGAAGATTCTAGGTCAATGGGACTCATATGTCATCTATCGAAGGGAGTAGGTTGATGGATGTGCTTATAATAAGTACATTGACTCGATGGCTCTGTTCGAATTCAATTTCAAGATTTTTAGTTATAATGGTGCGAGAGAAAGTCAATAACTTTAATTTATTACAATTTCTCTCAAGTGGTCCTAAAGCACATAACCATACAAAACGCACATGAAAAGTATACGAACAATATCTTGGAATTTTTTAAAACGACCTTTTTCTTCATTGTCATAACCATCGCCGTTTTCCAGTTTCTTTTTTGCCACCAATTCTACGGGCGCCGTCTTGCGATCCCATACCCAGCCAATGCGTGCGAAGAGGTCAATGAATTTGGTGGTGGTATTGCGTCCATCCATCGAATATTCGGCTGCTTTGTAGTCGAAGGGAAAGCAGTGGTGATAGTTGTGGAAGCCTTCACCGAAAGTCAAGTAGGACATGAGTGAGTTTTCAACTGGTCCAATAGCTCTGTGTTAATGTTATAATTACGACTTATGCGTTAAAATATCTTCATTTTTTGGAAAGGATTGGAGACAATATTTACTTGTTGTACGACTTGTATCCGTACATATGAGCCAGGCTATTAATGCCCCAGGTGAAATTCAAGATTACGACAAGCCTGTAGCATGTCAAGTAGTAAAAGCACACCTTCAAACTCTCGCCGAAGAAGTACCACGGTACCAGGATGACGATCAAGAAACAGTTGACAAAAATTAATTTGTGGTAATGGCTATGGACATATACCTAATAAATTATAATGGCCTCTCACTGTTTATTTACATGGAAACAACATGTTCAATCGCACACTGGATGGCTGTCGAACACATTTAATTCGATGCGTGAATTTTAAATAAATAAGTTAACTTAATGTAATAGTAAACTCACCGATGCTGAAACATTACGACCGGATTCGCTTCTAAGTCGGTCATGATGACGTTCTTGCCTTTTCTACGCACATCCGGATGCTTTTTAGCCATCAACCAGCCGATGTGACTGAAGAAGAAGCCTATAGAACATTTGCCAATTGATGAGTATGTAAATTGCAGCATTTAATTAACTCAATAGAATTATGTTAGACCATAAAAGGTAAACGAAAAACGAAAGTGAGTCAGTGAGGGAGGTGATGACCTGGGGGGCCTACCTCGTTTAGCATTATGTGGATCAGCATCCGTTTCCGAATACATGTGATGTAATCGATGATCTCGCACCCAGGTGTAAATGCTATTCTGATAAATAAAGCACATCAAGAGCATCAGAAGGATTTGATAGGCGGTGTTCGCTTTGTAGGAGCGATGACTCCAAAGACGATGCGCACCAGCGGTGACTGAATAGCTGGAAAGCACTGCAATAATTCGACCTAGTCGAATATAATTGGGATGGATTAGTTGCATAATGCGTATTGCTCATTATTTGAATGCGTCTGGCGACTAACCGAAGACTTGACTCTGCCATTTCGCTTCGTTGCGCAGAGTTGCGCCGTAGATGCCGGCACAGTGAAAAAATCCCAAAACTAGGACACTCGTCCAAACGATTTCCCATCGATGATCTTGCATTTTGCTTTCATTCATTCTGCCCGTGGCGGCTGCCTTTTCAATTTGTTTCCAGTTTGTATCTGAAAGCCGATTAGTTTAGCATGCACTCCAAACACAGGTTTACGACTCGTCTAGGTGACTCGTATGAACTCCAGCAAAAGTTGTTTTCATCAAATTAATTCGACCTGCTTTTTTCTCTACTCTTGACATTCTTTACTTTTCCAGTTGTTTTTATGTGCATAGTTGTTCAATTTAGTGATAATTGATCAGCTTCTCTTAGCGACTAGAACAATGATTTCAGAAACGTTTGCGTTTCTACCGCAAGACTCAATGAGGCGTAAAGAATATTTTACGGTAATTACAGGTATTATCGGTAAAATATTCTGACACACATCTGCAACGAATAGAATACTTTCGTTCATTCATCAATCAATTGTTTTCTATTTCTATGACTGTAAACAATGAGCTAATGATGCAGGCTGTGTCCCGCCAACAAAATTGACTTTCGGTGCATATTCACTTTCTTCACGATGTTCTGCCGATAAATATGCCACATTCTTTTTAACATTTGCCATTAACACTTACTTGGAGTGCAGTTTGATGGCCACTTCCTTTTCATACTCTCGTTTTTGTCCTTATTTTCATTGCTCTCATTCTCTGTGATGTTGTTCGAATTGCCACTAACGCCGAGCGCATTTGCTGCATGCTCGATACTCATGTATGATTTTTTTTGGTTGAAAATCATCATAAACAATCTAAACAAGCCGAAGACAAGGAGTGTAAATATTTGCCACGCATTAAGTGAAACTGACTTGGCAACTTTCTTCGCATAGTTTTTGTTCAAGTGGAAATGGTTTTTTTAGTTTCTTCACAATAAGTCTTGATGAAATGACTGCTTGGACGATAAATAAACATTTAAGGGGCGTTAAATTTGACATAATAGCCAATCAGGACGTATACATGTGAATTTTACATAAAATCAACACAGAATAATGGATTCAACGAAGCCTTCATTGTTTAAATATTATACGCTTGTTTTCAAATGCTATGTCATATCAATTTTATTTTTATTTAGTTATTAGCTCTTCTAGGTGGAAGACATATACGATCTAGTAAGTTTAACTAGTACGGAATTAATTTTTCTCTTAATTTCAGATGAACCAATTTATAATTTTGAACCTGATCAATCATTCATATTAAGAAAATTAATATATTCTTTATGAAATGATTCGGTGTCATTTTATTGTGAAATGGCTATACTAAATCAACCATGCAGTAGGATTTACAATCGAGATCGTATTACTTTTTAAATAATATGTGCATATAAAGAGTAATTAGAATGAAGAAAGGTATGTTGTGAACGTCAAACAGTGTTTATTTGTGATGCAGTTGCTTCTTTATTCAATTGACCATTGCGATTGAAAATATGAGTACATCCTCTTGTATATCAACTAGTCTAATAAAAACTTCTCTGGTACTCCGTCAACTTTATTTGTAATGGTATTCATACACATTTGATCAAGGTATACCACGGACCACAATTCAATAAGTGTACTCCTCCAGAAAGTCCAAAAAAGTCCAAAAAATGAGGATATTAATCAGCACCTTCAGCAATATGTTCTACATACTTTTTATGTATTGATGAAGATAGTTTGTTGGGTGCCCATTCGGTTGGAACACCGTTTTGCATTTCTCCATGTACGGATCGGTGAACTTCGTAATCGCTTATGCAACAATCATGCGAAGCTAAAACAATGGATAATATTATCTATTTGAACTTAATCTCATCAAAATTAACTTGATTAATACTGTTTTGAATAACAATAACGACTATACTTCAAGTATAATCAGAAAGCGGTGATAGGTCGTGGTGACAAAAGAAATGTTTAGGCATTTGTTATTGTGGGCTGCTTTGTTCACTTAACGTAAAGTTGACAGTAATAACGAAAGGGTCGAAATCTTATTTTTACCACCAAATTTCTTATATGAGTGGGTTTGCTATACTAATTAACCTTGTGAGGAGAGCGCATACGTAGCCATCCGACGTTTAATATAAAATAATGCCACATATTGCGTTGTACGGATGGCCATCCGCTCCGCGATTGACGCGGCGCGCCGCATACGCAAATGTGGACACTATTCTACGTTACCAACAATCTGAAAATTATCTGTAGTGCGGGGTTTGCCCCACGAGAGCATCCAGAGGTGGTGCTCACCAGCGAAACTTGTTGTTATACAATTTTAAGCTCTAAAATGAACTGTACTGTAAAATAATGAAAAGTCAATTAACAATATTAACTTGGTTAAAGGTCGAAATCTAGAAGTTGCAATTAAAGAGCGCAGACTACGTTTCTATGGCCACATGAGTAGAATGAGTAATACACGCTTAAACCAAGAAATTGTTGAAAAAATGATGAAATAACTCAAACCATACAAATAAGAGAAGATTTAAAAATATGTGACATCAGAGAACAAGACTGCCTGAACTGACTTGAAGTTAGACTTGAATTAAAAATTAGAGACAGAATCAAGCGCAATCAGAGAACAGAAGGGAAATGTGTTCTGGAAACTGGTCAGAGGAAAAAAGAGCGGCAGCATCCAAAAGAATGAAGAACTTCTGGAAGGTGAAAAAATTTTCTATCTAATGGTATTTGTGTGGGCGAAGAAACCTGTTCCACAATACAATTAACTTGCTATTTCCGCCTGCTTTGCTTTTCTCGTCATTATTGTTAGTGCGATATGTGACATCATCATAATATAGAAACTATTAGGAATATCATACTGAATCCTATTTATATTTTTACGGGTGCGATTTTTATTCCATTGGATCCCTGTGTAGTTTGCAACTCAACTGTGCGATAGTTGTCACCGTTTAGGATATTAAATATAGTCCCAACAATAAATAGCTTAGCATGCAGAGCGTGCGAACACTAAATATAATTACTAGCCTCCTCGACTATATGTTGTGTTTTATGGACTATAATTTTTTCGGAGGCATGATACAAGTTTAAGAAATATAGTTTATAAGCATTTTTCAGCTCATTTTTCGGAGACGTGATATAAGTTTAAGAAATAAAGTTAATAAAGTTTCATTATGAGAAACCTATAGTTTCTTTAGATGAGAAGTTATTCTTTATACATATTTATAAAAATTATGTAATAAATGTGGAATGCGTCGTGCAATTCGGGAAATAAGTAATAGGATTTAATAAATATTTTATATTTAATACTATATTTACATAAATCTACTAAGTTACAATCGAATACAAATTGAAATTTCTATGCACCCTGTACTCGCAGAAGTTCGCCAAATGCCATTCCATTTTAAATTAAATTACACTTTCCTTTTCGCTTTAGTGAGTTCCTTATATTAGTATAATAAATGCGCAGGTCATGGTAAACAAACTCAGGTTGTAAAAGAACTTCTTCGGCGATGATTGGCGCATAGTATGTTCACGCTCGGCATCAATACCAGTGCGCTGAACTCGCTTATTAATAATTGCTTCGGATGCTATCTTCCGATCCGTAACCCACCCAATTGCAGCCAAAGAGTCGATGAACATAGAAGTCAAATTACGCCAATCATCTCCGAATTCGGCTGATCTATAATCCCATGGATACACGTGGTGGTAATTATGCAAACCTTCACCAACGACGGCAATTTTAGCAAACATATTTTCTGTTGCTCCAATTGTTCTGAAATAATAATAGATGACAGATTGATGAGACAATGAGGAATATAAAATACGCACTTGTCAAAAGGTCGGTAACCGTACAAATGTGAGATACTGTTGACGCTCCAAGTAACATTAACCGTCAAGATATAACGATAAATCGTATGCAGGAAGATCGCCTCCTTCCACGGTACGCCCAGAACGTAATGCTGAATCGTCAACGGAATAATTACAGCGATGAGCAGAACAAGCTTAATGTAATGCCGGTGTTGAAACATGACTATTGGATTATTTTGCAAATCAGACATGTCTAGAGTTTTGCCCTTCTCTAATACTTGTGGGTGTTTTCTCACCATCAGCCATCCAACATGACTGAAAAAGAAGCCACGACGAGCGTTATGCGGATCGGCATCAGTTTCGGTGTGTTTGTGATGTAATCGATGATCTCTCACCCAAACGTAGATGCTATTTTCGCTTATGGTCGCTTATGGTCGCATCGTATGAACGATGCGACCATAAGCGATGAGCTCCCGCAGTAATGCCTATACTACCTGCCAAGCCTATGAATTTCGTCAATAAGTAACTTGTATTTCCAGGGTACAGAGATGTAATTCTTAAGTAGGCACCGTAAACTGCACCCAAATGAAGAAGTCCCAGAACTATTACATTTCTCCAAACAATATCCCATTTGTACACTTTGGGAGCATTACTCTGCTTCTCTTTTTTTACTTCAATTTGTAATGACTGTGTTAAGGACATTTTGGAAACTTTGGAAACAATGCGAATCGGTTTCAGTTTGTCGCTTTTATGTGTTTGCTCCCGGGTTTCCCGCCGAGTATGAGTGAGTTTCTTAGCACGTGATCTGATTTGCTATTGTGAACGCTATTGGGGTTTACGAGTATTTTGGTTTGTCAACACTTTGCTAGACAAAAGTTTGATACATAAACAGGAAATTGCTCGAATAATAAAATTTCGGGGTCATGCGTGAAAAAATTTTTTGCGTGCAACTAGGGTAGGTATTAACTTGGATATCGGATCTTCTTTTGGCATTTCATGGAAAGTTTCTACCTGTCGAATTAGAAAATTCTTGACATAGTTGTTATTATTTAAAAATGTCAAAACATTTATACATAACATATAAATTTGGATGCAATATACAGCATTGATTTAATATTTTACAATGGAAATTTTAACAACTTAGGGTCAAAACTGTTTTAAGTATTTACATTAATCAGAAATACGGAAAGTAAAAACTTAGAATCGAATTTACATGTGTTGTTGAATTCGTTTATCATAATCATGAATTTTAATAGATATGCGCTTAATTATAGATCAATAATTTCTAGCTATTCCACATATAAGGTTAGCCCAGCTTTAGAGACCATTGGAACTTACAAAGGAGCCCAACCCCCAAGTGGACATGCCAGCAAATCTCCAATGGGCCCCTTAATTTTAAACGTATCAATGAGATATGTGCAAAATCAAATAAACAAAATTTTAGTAAAACTTCAGTGCATTTCAGATCATCAAAGATCGTTTTCATATTGTTCATAATGCGCGAGTATCAAATTAGGGTCTAGGGTCTGTTGTTTTGTTTAATAAATTTGCAGTTACAAATGTTAATATACAGTTGATTAAAATATTAATATTAAATTCTCCAGGAAAAGTTTTTTTTATCAGATGATATTAACTGATTTCTTATTATTCCACGCCTACTTGATGCCAACCCCTTTTGCCATTTCACCATAATGTGTCTGTATCAACTTCTTAATCACTTCTGTAACAGTTGAAGCTGAAGCAATAGATGATATAATCGTGGCTAGAATTGCAACTACAGCTTATCTTAAATAGCTTGATTGTGATTGGTGTTCTTAGTTTCATGAACATAACGTTTTTCCTAACATTTCAGAACAGTCTGAATCTTAATGGTGGCACTTGCATAAGCGCTAATTTGTTTCAGTGATTGGTCGCAGAAAACAAAACTTTAGACATTTGTTAAGAGTACTTGAAGTCTGTGAGCATCAAATTGGTTCAATAAAAGCGAAATTAATATCTAATCATTTGTCTTGGTTAATGATCTGCTCATGAGTACCAGCAAGCTGACGTTAAATGTAGAAACTAAAAAAGGCCGCGTATTGCGTTTGTGCGGATTATTGCCCGTTTCAGAGCATAATTAATGGAAGCGTTGGTTGCGTGCGCAAATGTAGACCCTAATTTGATACTCGCGCATTATGAACAATATGAAAACGATCGTTGATGATCTGAAATGCACTGAAGTTTTACTATAATTACTTTAAAATAATAAAATACTACAAACTGAATTAACGATATTAACTAACCATCCCGGACTGCCTAGGTAATGTCGCTATTACAAAGTTCTCTTGTCATTATTATTTCTGCTAAGACTTGCATTTTAATATATCCGACCTATAAAACGTGTTCTAGAAAGAGGGGCGTCTATTGCGGTGTACGTTCGGCTTAGAGCCCAAACATTAAACTTTAAAAAATGGGTATTATAAACAGTCCGAAAATTATGCGAATCACTAATTTACCTATAATCTTCATTTAGAATTGAATATTTAGAATATGAAATATTAACAATAAATAACAGATTGCATTTAATACCAATTTTATATAAGTGCACTCAATTACAATTGAACTCACATTGGAATTTCTATGCACCCAATTGTACTCCTCTTGTCGAAATAACGCACTAGCGTGTTATCATTATTATTGCCTTTATGTTCGTGGTTTCAATTACGCAATCATTGAAATTATTATGAAAATTCTGGATTCGGCCGTGAGATTGTCATGTTAATATGATAAATGCGCAGGTCATCGTGAACAAACTCAGGTTGTAAAAGAACTTCAGGGGCCATGGTTGGCGCGTTAAATGCTCGCGCTCGACATCATTGCCAGTGCGCTGGACTCGTTTATTAATAATTGTTTCAGAGACTGTCTTTCGATCCGTAACCCATCCAATTGCGGCCAAAAAGTCTATGAGCATGCAGGTCAAATTGCGCCCATCATTCCCGAATTCGGCTGCCCTATAATCCCATGGGTACACATGGTGATAGTTATGCCAACCTTCACCGTGAGTAGCGATTTTAACTAAGATATTTTCTGTTGCTGCAATTGTTCTGAAATGATAATAGATGACACATTAGTGTGGTGGCATTGATGGAGAATATAGAATACTCACTTATCAAAAGGTCTGTAGCCGTACAAATGTGAAATACTGTTGATACTCCAAGTGACGTTAACCGTCAAGATATAACGATAAATCGTGTGCACGAAGATCGCCTCTTTCCACGGTACGCCCAAGATATAATGCTGAATCATCAACGGAATGATCACAGCGATCAGAAGAACAAGCTTGATGTAATGCCGGTGTTGAAACATGACTCTTGGATTATTTTGCAAATCAGACATGTCAAGAGTTTTG